>JBANSL010000011.1:27577723-27747723 GCA_037127255.1 Persicaria tinctoria | reverse complement strand
AAGGTTTGACAAGCGACAAGACAAGTGGGGGGTTTGGGAGGTGCATGGAAGTGCTGATGCGATGTAGAGTTGTATGGCTGGTTGTATTCGTAGAGTTGGGCGGGAGGGGTTGGATGAGTCTAGAGGGAGGCATGGCCACTACTAAGGTGTCGCCTAGTGGGGTGGGAAGGTGAAGGAAAAGGTGAAGGCGAAGCAGTACGTTAACGTTCCAGAGTTGGTTGCACAGGGAGTTGGAGAAGACAATGTGGATCTTTGGTTTAGATACAATGTGGCCATGAGAGAGGCCAAACGAGTAGTTGCTAAAGCTAAAGATAAGACATTCGAGAGTTTGTACAAGGCATGGATGAGAAGGGAGGGGGAGGGCTCTTTATCGCCTCGCATGCCAAAGAGAGAGGTTGAGAAGAGACTTGGACAATGTTAGATATGTCAAAGATGAGAACGGTCAAGTGTTGGTCGAGGAACATCAAATCAAGGGCAGATGACAGAGATACTTTTCATAATTTCTCAATGAGGGATTCAACTCTTTTGTTACAAACCTCTTAGGAAAAATCAACTGTGGCTTCCATCGACACATCTTTATAGAAGAGGTTAGATGTGTTGTCCGCAGGTCGAAGAACAAGAGAGTTTCAGGTCTAGACGATATACCTAGGGATGTATGGAAATGGTTAGGGGCCGAAGGTTTGGAATGACTTAACAACACTTTCCAATGTTATCCTAAGATCAGCTAAGATATATGCCACTAAAATGGAGGCTTAGCAATTATTGGTCCCGATCTATAAGAATAAGGGTGATGTCCAATGTTGTGGTAACTACAGAGGAAGCAAACTACTAAGTCAGACGATGACGTTATGAGAAAGAGTTATAGAGGTGAGACTTAGGAGGTTGTTGCATGTCTCTGAGAACCAGTTTGGCTTCATGCCTGACAAAGAAGCAGTGGAGGCTATCCATTTCCTGAGGCAGTTGATCGAGATGCACAGAGACAGGAAGAAAAATCTGCATATGGACTTGATTGATTTAGAAAAGGCTTATAACAAGGTTTCAAGAGAGCTGTTATGGAGTTGTTTAGTAGGGAAGAAAGTGCCGGGGATGTATATCAGAGTTATCCAAGATATGTATGATGGCGCACTGACAAGCGTTAGAACAACTACTAGAGATTTGAAATATTTCAAGGTGCGAGTAGGGGTATATCAGAGTTCTACTCTTAGTCCGCTTCTGTTCACTATTGTTATGGATGCACTTTCTGCTCCTCTTCAAGAGGAGGTTCCTTGGTGCATGCTATATGTAGACGACATTGTGCTAGTGGACAACTCAAGATCGGGTTTGGCTCATAGGTTAGAAAACTAGAGGGAGGTGCTTGAGTCTAAGGGTTTCCATTTGATTGAGTAATATAAAGACCGAGTATGTGAAGTTATTCTTCAGAGAGTTCAGAAATTCAGAGGCTTCAATTTTGTTGGGGGAGGAGCTTGTCCCCAGGAAAGAGTATTTCAAGTATATGAGATCGTTTTTTCAAAGTGATGAGGGTATTGATAAGATATTGATCATCAGATTCAGATAGAGTGGTTGCGATGGAGAAGGGTGTCGGGTGTTCTTTACGATAAGAAATTTCTTGCAAAACTGAAAGGAAAATTATACTAGGTAGTTGTTTGACCAACGTTATTATACAGCTCTGGGTGCTACCTATTACAAAAGCTTAAGAACAAAGGATGTTAGTGGTTGAGATGAGAATGTTGTGTTGGGTGAGTGGGCACATGAGACTGGATAAAATTAGAAATGTCGACATTAGGAATGAGGATGGAGTTTTGAGTATCATGGATAAGCTGTGGGAGACTAGGTTGGGTTGTTTTGGGCACAATCAGAGGAGACTCCCTTCGAGACTGGTTCGTAGGAGCGAGAGTTTGGATATAGGAGCTACCCGTAGCGGAAGAGGTAGACCGATGAAGAGTTGGATGGAGGTCATCAGACATGACCTAAACCTTCTGAACCTTTCGATAGATATGACTTAGGATAGATACCGCTGGTGGAGGTGCATATTGGTGGTATATGTTTAGTGCCCTAGGATGTTGTGTCATATCTATTTTATCTCTTCATGTATGATCCTTTTCGGACTCTTAATTAACTTATTTTTCTTCATGTCTCCATTCTATTCATTCGTTTCGTTACTTTTGAGGCGCTGAAAACTTGGTAGCGGATCATCTTAGTAGGCTCATCCAAGATGATGACAAGCTTCAATTGCAAAAGCCAATTCATGGAATATTCCTTGATGATACATTATTCGTCGTCCAAGTTTTAAAGCCATGGTATGCCCATATTGTGAACTTCCTTGCAACGGGAGATTTCCCTCTTGCTTTCTCCAAGGATAAAAAAGATAGGCTACGCAATAAATCGAGGTATTGTGTGTGTGATGACCCATAACTATGGAAGCACTACTTAGATGAGGTAGTCCGTCGATGTCTTCTTGATAATGAGGTAACCTTTGTTTTGCCCTTTTGTCATTCTTATGCATGTGAGGGTCATTTTGGACCCAATAAGACGACGATGAAGGTATTAGACTCAAGGTTTTATTGGCCTACTCTTTTTAAGGATGCATATGATTTTTGTAAATCTTGTGATATATGCCAAAGTGTTGGAAACATTCCCAGAGGAATGTGATGCCTCAAGCTCCCATGATTTTCTGTGAAATATTTAATGTGTGGGGCATTCACTTCATGAGACCGTTTCCAAACTCCTTTGGTAATCTTTACATCTTATTAGCAGTGGACTACGTTTCCCAATGGGTGGAAGCAAAACCCACCAATACTGATGACTCTAAAGTGGTAGTAGATTTCTTGAAGGAAAAATATATTTGCAATGTTCGGGATCCCAAGTGCTTTAATTAATATCAGGAGTTTTTGCGAGAAAAAATCCTCACTAATGGAGAATACTCTATTGATAAAAAAAACTATTTTAAGTTATCATTTTGATAGGATCACTGTGATATCAAAACATCATATTTAACTTTGATTAATCAATCAATTGAGAGATTTTCTTTTACGTATCATAGTTTCTATTTATACTTTTAAAATGCTAATTAGTTGTAAGAACAAGAGATTAAGCAAATTGTTTGATTTTGTAGTCACTAAAGTTTAAAAAGGTATTGTATTTCCCTTAATTTGTTAACTATTTCCTATCATATTTTGTTCAAATGATGAGACACATGAATCATTGCATGGAATATTTTTACAAAATTTGCATAAATATACCAAAAAGATGGGGGTTTATAAAAGTAACACCGTTACTACGTAATTTGCAAGGAGGAGAGAAATGTCACTTTTGCAAATTTTTAACCCTCTTAACGAGTTGAAGGTTACCAAAAAAAAAGAGATGAGATGCAAAGGTTGCAGAGGAGTGAGAGTGAGGAATTGTGGGATGTGAAAGGTCAGCAACATAAAAAAAGGACATAATCTGTATGGAAAAGCAGAGGAGAGAAGAGGATGAGTTCATGGGCATTAAATGCAACCCCATACATTTAACGCACCCAAAGCTGCCACCCAAAATAGAAGGCAGAGATTATTGGGATCTATAAAAGTAGTTAAGTCTGACATAGATACATCATAAAAAATCACATCCCAAGGTTGGGAGGGAAAGTAAAAAGGGTGCCATTGAAAGTGATTGGGAAGCAAAGGTGGACTCAGTTACCAATTTTATGCCAGACAATAGGAAATACGCGACAATAATTGATTATTACATGGTAGATGAAGAGTGAAACATGCCAAAATCAGACAGTATATATGAACGAAAATGGGTAAGTAAGTTTGCGGTATTTGTTTTATGGTCATCACTACTCTCCATACTCTTCATATCCCCACCGAAAGTGATAAAGCCATGTTTTTCTCTTAATTTTGCCGGGAGAAAAGGATTTTCTTTCTCACTCTCATGTCCGACGGGCGGTGGGAAGTTGGACGAGGTGGTTGGGTGTTCTAAGGGCAAAATTCGCACAGAGCAATGTTGATAGAGGAGACCTTGCAGTTTGGGGAGGTGAGGTGCCTGATCATGGAGAATTTTGGGGTGGATGCCTCACGCTACGAGTTCGAGTTGACGTACCTTCCCTACACGAATGAGGGATGCAATCCATTTTCAGTGTATGATGATTTCGACTGGGATGCTTTCAAGTTCGTGAACTCCACCGGTGGAGAACGGACACGACCCTTTCCGTTGTACATTTCACTGGAAAAAAAATTAGAGCCCAAATTGGCCCCCAAGTGATGGTGATGTATTCTTCTCCAACAAACAACTTAGCCGGAGGTGATGTCCTTGCTAACTTGGTGGTGGATTCGGTGGTTGAACTGAAAAAAGACGTGGGGAGGAACATTGAGAATACCGACTCGGTCCCAGAAAAAGCCATCTCTGGGATGGAAAACAAAGCATGTGGGACAAATATTATCACTACTAGCACAGATATGACAAGGACTTAAACCTGCATTGTGACGAAAACCAATCAAGCAGACATGACACCTAAATGGCCTGAGAACGACTGTGGAAAACATGTAATATGTCTCAGTAGTGATGAAGTCGAGGTACTCGTCTCATGGAGAGTATCATCGCTGGAAGCATCGGATGCCTTGAACAAAAGCGATCATTAGAATGGGACTCGATAGGTGATGGCTCAAATTTTGCTGTTTTGAAGTACACATTTTGGGCACTCTTTTGCATTTACGTATGTAAGCATGTTTTTGTACTTGAACTCCCTCGACATTGCTTTCAATAATCATCTTCTAAAGTTCATGACAATTTATTACGTGTCAGTCAATACTTTATTCGAGCCAATAACGTTTATTTACATGCGAGTAAAGGTGCCTCCCATGCCAACTCCTTTGACTCGGATTGATAAACCCAAGTATTAATATAACAATAACTAGAATTTTCAGAAGAAGATGACATTCGCTTGATGAGAAATAAAAAAGAATATCGAAAATTCCGGCGGACACCTCCCACTTCGAGTTGGAGTTGACGTACCTTTTCGAAACAAAGAAAGAGGGATGCGTTTTCAATGCACCTAAGTCCGATATTTTTCTTTTAATTATGCACTCAAACGTAGCATGTTTCCCTTGCTCTATCTCGCATGTTTCTCCAAACTTATACGACCTTCGTGCAACTATGTGTACAAGAAAACTAGTCATTTTGCTTTGAATATGGAATTATGGGCTCTGTTTTGATCACTGGTGGAGTGCGTAGGAAAATGCGCATCGGTGTTGACATAAACAGTTTTAACTTCATTGAACATGCAAAACATGACAAATGTTAACGTGCCAAGTAAAACGTTCTATGTGCCACCTACAAGTGAACGCGTGCCATCTTCCAATATACACATGCCATAAATGACAGGGATTCAAAAATGCACCTAAGTCGAAACTTACGTGTCAGAAAAAATTACGTACTAATTATTATGGTTTATGTGCCACCAACATTTAAACTTGTGCCATAAAAATAACTTTTTATGCCAATGATGTTTTGATGCCTACGAATTGCTAACAAATCCATGTAGTCCACGAATCATTTAGTGGGGAATCTTCTTATTTTTGGTAACCTTCAACTGGTTCATTCGATATTCCTTTTGAATTCAATACGAATGACACCTTCGACCTGAATTTTCGATATTCATTTTTGTTTCTCATCAAGCGAATGACATTTTCTTCTGGAAATTCTTGCTATTCTTAGGATGATAGTGGGGAATCTCATTTTTTAATTCACCGCCTATTAGATACGAGAGTGACAATAACCAATCATTTCTCTCCTGACAAAGAAAGAGAAGAAGATGGGCTCATTACTTTCGGTTGGGGATATGAAGAGGATATGGAGTAATTAGGGGCGTAAAACTAAAATAGCGAGAAGACTTAACCATATTCGTTATTATACACTGTATGATGGTGGCATGGTTTAGCGTTTGGTCGGCACACAATATGAAGTTGTTGACACGTATTTTTTATTAGTTGGCATGCAATTGATCATTGGGTTGCACCACTTTCACTTTCTCCTCTTCCTCTCTTCTCTGCGAAAAATTGTTCCCCTCTCTCCTTTCGTAATGCTCTCCTCTCTCCCCTATATCATTTAATATTTCATCCTCTCTCTCCTCTACCACCACCTATAGGGTTTCCTCTCTCTTTCCTCTCATGACCTCTCTCTTCCCTCCTCATTTAGCATTTTTTAGAAGATTGTGGTTAACTTACGAAAGACAGTTGTGTGCACCGGCTACTTCTGATATTTTTTGGGCCCAACTTCTACTTTTGCAAAATTTGAAGGGGGTTTACTTTTGCAAACGGGCTAAATTTTTGGCATATTCAATGCTATTTCTTGAATTGGTAAATAAAGAGCGGCCATTGCGGGGTTCTAACCGGAGACCGATGGGTACTAGCCACAAGTCATTTCCGGTGAGCCATTCCGGAATGGTTTATGATCTTGTTTAAATTAATAGATGTCGTTTGTGATCTTTTTTTATCTTTTTAAGAAATTAAATGATCAACCTCTAACTTAAAAAAAAAAAAATTGAAGCAGTTTAAGTGAGTTGATTCAGTTTTGTATCGAATTATTTCATTTGGAATCAATTCATATTCAACAGATGTACGTGGGATATAATTATAAAATTTGTGAAGGGGGTCTACGTTTTGCAAACCCTAATCTTTTTGTATATTTAATGCTATTTCCTATTTAAATGAATAGATGTCGTTTGTGATCTTTTTAAAAAATTAAATGATGAACCTTTAACTGAAAAAAAGTTATACCAGTTTACCTCGGTCCAGGCCTCCACGATGCCGGCCTCGAGGCTTTCGCCTACCACAACGGACTAGCGGAGTGGGGGTGGTGTTACGGGACCATCTTCTACACCTCCAGACACGTCAATTATCTTAGGAGACGGATCAATGACTCGAGCCCGAGCTAAGAGGCTTCAACGCGACTCATTCATGTTTGTGAGTCATGCCTTATTCTCGAGCACGGTTCAACACCCCGAGCCTACATTGAAGACATACATGTGCATTGGAGTCAATATTGTCGTTCCTTCTTAGACACATGTATCGGCCGAAATTCCTAAGTGTTCAAACATTACCTTATTTCATATTTAGTAACTTTCATACTTAGGTTATTTTAGAAAACTTTAGGGTTGTTTAATTAATTGTTTTAATTATGTTATTTCTGAAAATTAGCCGGCCTTAGGGTTTAAATAGGCCTTCTCTTCCATTGTAGAATTCACGTATTCCATTATTGAAAAATACAGTTCTTGTGTGAAACACATCTGTGAGAAAGTCAATCGATTCGAAGCATTGCTCATCGATTCCAAATCGGTAATTGATCTTGCTTGGTTTGCTTTGTGTTCATCAACCTCACGAGAGCTTGGTGATCCTGGTAATCACAAGTCCCCTCCTTGTGCCTCCAAGTTGTCCGCTTGGTTGTGTAAGGTTGTAGAGGCGGACTTTATAGTCGTTGATATTTGGTTCTTACCCTGGAGGCCTGGGGTCTTTATCTCGTTCTATTTTAGTTCGAATCACTCAATCTATCGATCTTGTTCTTTCAATTTTGTGTCTTTATTATCGCTGTTGAATCGAGTCTTGTTTATCTTTTCTTAGTCGATTTCGAGTCAGTATTTGTGGAGTCAAATTGATGCGTTTGTTTTGTTTATGTTGATATCGAGCATAGTCTTGGTATTCTTGATTGTCGAAGATCGGCCTATTCTACGGCTAACCCCGTATCAGGTGGGGTGGAGCTTTGTCGTCTGCGCCTCCGCCGATGTCGTCAACGGAGCTTCAATTCGTCGATTCGTCGCCTCTGCCCAAGTCCCTCTCTTCCTTTCCAGGCGATGGTGGCGACACTCATCTTCCCCAGCTTCTTCCCACATTGAGGCCCCTGCGGTACCGGCATCGAGGATTTTGCATACCTCGGCGATAAACGGGGAGATTTTGGGGGGGGGGGGGGTTTGGTGGGAGTGGGTATGGGTGGCCGAGTGGGGCTGGAGCTTCATCGTCGCCTCCGAGCACTTACCTCTCCCTTCACGGGCGATGTGTTAGCAGATATTAGTTTATATTTGTCCATATCATGTATAGTGACGATTGTACCTTCAGGGTTTTCACCCATTGATATATATATATATATATATATATATATATATATATATATATATATATATATATATATATATATATACAGAAGTAGGCATCTGAGATACTTCAAGGACTCAGTTATGCAAACACTTACATGGTATCGGAGCGAAAAAAGCCAAACGGCTCGACTCTCGATCCTGGGCTAGCTAAAAAGAGACTGAGATGCTAGACCCGTTGTCCAAGTGTCAACTAGAGGCGAAAAACGACCCTAGTTGCACTTGCGGGGGTGTGTTGAGAGAATAAAACAATGTGAAGAGACCAAAAGAGTCCCACATTGATTATATGAACAAAGAAGCCTTAGTATATAAGTTAGTGGGTTACTCCTCCTATTGCCAATTGATTTTGGGATGGAACCCCGCTCGGCTTATGTGCTAGGCTATTAGCGCAAGGACGCATGTGTGCACACGACCCCCGATCCCGAGTCCCAACGGACTTCAGTATGGTATCATTCCTAGTATACAAGAGTATGTCTTTCTTTGTGAAACCCTAAACTCTTTTCGTTTCACAAAGCGATTCGCCGCCGCCGCCCACCCCTACCGCCGCCGCCGCTCATAAGCCGTCGCCACTCATCCCATCCGCCGCCGCACCACTCTTTTCCTTCCGCCGCCCCAGTTTTTTTGCTTTACGATGTCTTCTGTTGTGGACTCCACGATTCCCTCCAAACCCATCAACAACTCCATCCCGACCCTGGCACTCTACTGTCTCTACCCTTCCTATAATCACATTCGAGTGTTTGGATGTCTTTATTTTCCCAACATGAGTGCCATCACTTCTCACAAGCTATCCCCACAATCCACCAAATGTGTCTTCTTGGGTATCTCTCCACACCATCGAGGATATCGTTTTCTTCGCTTGGATACCAATCGGGTTGTAAGATCGCGCCATGTGATTTTTGACGAACAAACCTTTCCTTTCGCCTTACCACCCGCCTCTGCTGTCACCACCCCCATCACACCACCCAACACCGACGGGTTCCTACCCCTCATCCGCCATCTCCTACATCAGGCCACACCCACGCCACCTATGCCGCGGCCGCAGCTTGATGCTGCGCCTGCGGCCGCCGATGCTGCTGCGCCTAACCCCCCAGTGCCCCCCATGTCGCGACCACAGCTTGATGTTGCGCCCGCAACCGCCGCCGCCAGGGCCGCCGCACCCCCAGCCCCCTTGCCTGCCGCTCCCCCTGATATGCGATATATTCTATAGCGCATTTAGTAGTTTTTGTCATCATTTACATGTCATAGTGAGGGATATTTGTATGAACTTGGTGATTCGGAACTTGTTGAAGAAGTTGAAGAAATCATAGGATCATGCAAGTTATAAAAGAGTTGAAGTGAAGAAATTCGGAAGCAGCTGGAATCAGGTGAGCTTGGCGCGGCCGCGCTGCTACTGACGCGCCCGCGCTGCTAGGAGGGAGTACCTGCGTCGTTGCCCCAGAGAGAAGAAGTAGCAAACATTCACTGACGCCCTCGATTGAAGGGGGTGTTTTTTAGTATTCCATTAGGTTATTTTCCAGAGACGTATTTTCCCTTCTTCATCTCACAAACCCTGTGGAGAACTAACTCTCCTTTGTTACATTTGGTTCTTTGAAGCCCTCGATTGAATTGGTTGTGAGTATTCTACTCTAGTTCGTCCTTTGTTAATTGTTTCGATCTCTTGAGCTTATTGCTTGATTGCTTATTATTGGTTAATCTGGATTGATCACCTAGGTTTATCGATACTAGTCATATTGCTAGGGTTTCCAATTCCAGGTTTGGGGTTGTAGACCTATTGTAGCAAACACAATCGTCATAAGTAGGTTGCTTGTGTTAGATTGTGAAGGAGATTCGATTACAGGCTATTTTAACGGGTTGTTATAATCGCTTGTATCTCATTATAATTCATGTTTGAATGCTATTGCTTTATTATTCGGTGAAGGTTTCCCCTTGTAATTTGGTGATAAGCGCTTTTAGGACTGGTAGGACTAAAAGCTATCACACGATCTGAATTGAGAACAATTACTTGGACATTAGAACTTGAGATTTATAGAATTCGATGATAAACCATATCAATTGTTGTGCGGATAATTACCTGGTGTAATACTTTTCCATCATATATTCGCAACCTCTATTTGCAACTTGTTCTGTCACTATTGCTTACACACAAAACTCCCCCTTGAATTGGTTACTTTTGGGTAATAATACTTGCTCTTACAATTGATTCTGTTTCCCTGTGGGTTCGACCCTAACTTACCTACTATACTTGTTATAGTTTGCCCCTTAGGAATTTACTTTGATTTGGCATAACGACATTAGGCCTGTCAAATTTAGGGAAAGGATTTATATATCTTGTACATATTTCATTTCCGCATTATTTTTGTACAGATTCTGCACTTGTTATTCTAAAAAAAAATAAAATAAAATAAAAAAAAAAAAAATTAAAAGAGACAATCAAAATCCTGGGATGAGTTGAAAACCCGAAAGGGCGACTCAGGCAAAAAGCAGGTAGTCTGGCGAGCTTTAGGCTTTGGCAATATGAGACTTGAGGGAAGTGAGAATGTTTATGTGAGTACCATCTTTGAAAAAAAAATGAGTGGCTTGGTGAAAACCCCAAAAGGGCGCCTTGGCAAGATGAGCGTTTACTTTGAGTGTTTAGGATTGATCTCTTGGCGAAGGCGACATAAGAAGTGGATTGATAAGGAGGTTTTCGGGTAGGCCACTGGGAGCTATAAGGTGTAGATGGTCGAGATATAATTGTAAGTCTCATTTCCTATTTTGATTGTCTTTTGTGCTGATTGTTGAGATGGTGGAAACTACTAGTATTTAGTGTTCATTTTCCTTGTACTGTCTGTGAACCTTTGAGATTTATGGTGAGAGTAGGCTTAGCTTCTATGCTTACTCGGGACGAGTAAAGGTTTAAGTATGGGGGAATTTGATATGCGATATATTCTATAGCGCATTTAGTAGTTTTTGTCATCATTTACATGTCATAGTGAGGGATATTTGTATGAACTTGGTGATTCGGAACTTGTTGAAGAAGTTGAAGAAATCATAGGATCATGCAAGTTATAGAAGAGTTGAAGTGAAGAAATTCGGAAGCAGCTAAAATCAGGTGAGCTTGGCGCGGCCGCGCTGCTACTGACGCGCCCGCGCTGCTAGGAGGGAGTACCTGCGTCGTTGCCCCAGAGAGAAGAAGCAGCAAACATTCACTGACGCGCCTGCGCTGCTACATGGCGCGCCCGCGTCAGTCCCTGGAGACGGATTCTTATCCGAATTTCCCCTATTATATTAGTTGTTAATTTATATTTTTATGGGATTTTAAAAACCCTTTAATTAGGATATATTATTTCTTAAGGGGGGCAGTTTTAGTTGGATGAGGTTATTTTCCAGAGACGTATTTTCCCTTTTTCATCTCACAAACCCTATGGAGAACTAACTCTCCTTTGTTACACTTGGTTCTTTGAAGCCCTCGATTGAATTGGTTGTGAGTATTCTACTCTAGTTCGTCCTTTGTTAATTGTTTCGATCTCTTGAGCTTATTGCTTGATTGCTTATTATTGGTTAATCTGGATTGATCACCTAGGTTTATCGATACTAGTCATATTGCTAGGGTTTCCAATTCCAGGTTGGGGTTGTAGACCTATTGTAGCAAACACAATCGTCATAAGTAGGTTGCTTGTGTTAGATTGTGAAGGAGATTCGATTACAGGCTATTTTAATGGGTTGTTATAATTGCTTGTATCTCATTATAATTCATGTTTGAATGCTATTGCTTTATTATTCGGTGAAGGTTTCCCCTTGTAATTTGGTGATAAGCGCTTTTAGGACTGGTAGGACTAAAAGCCATTACACGATCTGAATTGAGAACAATTACTGGACATTAGAACTTGAGATTTATAGAATTCGATGATAAACCATCTCAATTGTTGTGCGGATAATTACCTGGTGTAATACTTTTCCATCATATATTCGCAACCTCTATTTGCAACTTGTTCTGTCACTATTGCTTACACACAAAACTCCCCCTTGAATTGGTTACTTTTGGGTAATAATACTTGCTCTTACAATTGATTCTGTTTCCCTGTGGGTTCGACCCTAACTTACCTACTATACTTGTTATAGTTTGCACCTTAGGAATTTACTTTGATTTGGCATAACGACATTAGGCCTGTCAAATTTGGCGTCGTTGCCGGGGAAACGGATTATCTTTGTTCTTGTTTGTCTTATTACCTGTTTGGGTGCGAACCTCTTGCATGGTTCGCACTCGTGCTACTGATCCCCATCTTGTTGATTTTGATTGGGAAATTGACAGGACATACCACCGCCGCCTTAGAGAACAACACCAACATTCCCAACAACCTGATCCAATGGCTGGAAATGTAAACAGACGCTGCGAGAGCTGACAACATCAAACATCACACAGCAGACACCTGTTGTGACAATCCCTGCTCTTGGGGATGACAACCATTTTGAGCTAAAGTCTGGGCTGATTCATCAACTGCCCAAATACTATGGATTGGCTGGAGAAGACCTCATCAAGCACATGGGGAAGTTTCATAATGTGTGCATGAGCATGAAACCGGCCAATATAGATGAAGCACAGATAAAGATGAGAGCCTTTGGGTTCACGCTGGTCGGTGCTGCGGATGACTGGTACTACAGTCTTCCTACAGGGAGCATCGACACTTGGCCTAAGCTTCACAAGGCCTTCCTGGAGAAATTCTTTCCTGCTAAGAAGGAGAACACCTTGAAGAAGGCGATCAGCAATATAGAGCAGGAAGATGATGAAACCCTCTACGATTACAATGAAAGGTTCAAGAAGCTTTGCGCTAATTGCCCCTTCCATGGCTACAGCACTAAGGACCTAGTCCTATACATCTATGGGGGGTTGCTGGAATCTGATAGAAGAATGATTGATGTTGCCTGCGGAGGAAACATTCTGAATGCCACGCCAGAGGGAGCCATGGAGAAGATTCAGGAAATGGCTGAGGGGACTAGAAATTTTGGGAAGTCCACCAGAAAGAAAGGAGTCAATTCGGTAGACTCTAACCAATCCAAAGATATTGCTGAATTGAAGGAAATGGTTAAGAGGCTCACTCTGCAAGGGACTCCTCAACAACTCAAGGCTTGTGGAATCTGCAATGATAACTTCCACCCAACTGATTCCTGTCCTACACTCTAGGAAGACACCGCTGAAGTAAGTGCTATAGGTGGAAATGGACCTCAGAAACCCAGACATGACCCCTACTCAAATTCCTACAACCCAGGGTGGCGGGATCACCCAAATTTCAGATGGAGGGATCCACCAAACCAACCACAACAGCAACAGCCACCTCCCTACAATAAGAGGCAGCAGGGTAACGCTCCCTCTACTGAGTCCATGCTCAATACCCTGACACAGCACTTTACTGCGCATGTTCAGACAACCAAATCGAGCACAAAAGCACGCCGGAGTCTGGCGCGCCCGCGCTGGATACTGGCGCGCCCGCGCTGGATACTGGCGCGCCCGCGTCATTCCCTGACGTGCCCACGCTATTAATTCTCAGCCCATCTCACTCCGTTCTAGGACTTCATTCTGTAAACCCTTGGTACCGGGACATTGTGAACTACTTAGTTTGTGGGGAATTTCCCCCGGATCACACCAAGGCTCAAACGGAGAAGATTCGAAGAGAAGCAAACCACTATGTTTGGGATGACCCATACCTTTGGAAACATTGTGCTGATCAGGTAATTCGTCGTTGTCTTCCAGATAATGAGGTACGATCTGTTCTTGAATTCTGTCATTCTCAAGCATGTGGGGGACATTTTGGTGCCAATAAAACTGCTAGAAAAGTGCTTGAATCTGGATTTTATTGGCCACATATTTTTAAGGATGCTTATTCCTTCTGCAAGGCATGTGATAGGTGTCAAAGAATGGGGAATATCTCTCAAAGGAATGAAATGCAACAATCATCGATGATTTTTTGCGAAATCTTTGATGTTTGGGGCATTGACTTTATGGGACCTTTTCCTAGTTCTTGTGGGAACTTGTATATTTTACTTGCGGTGGACTACGTTTCCAAGTGGGTGGAAGCGAAGGCCACCAGAACTGATGACTCTAAAGTTGTGGCAGGGTTCTTGAAAAGCAATATTTTTGCCAGGCATGGAATTCCTAGAGCGCTGATTAGTGACAGGGGTACCCATTTCTGCAACAAAACTGTGACTGCCGTGCTGAAGAAATATCATGTCACACATAGAGTTTCCACCGCATACCATCCACAGACGAATGGCCAAGCAGAGGTGTCCAATAGAGAGATCAAAGCCATTCTCGAGAAGACTGTAAATCCTAACAGGAAGGATTGGAGTTTGAGACTTGATGATGCATTGTGGGCTTATCGCACTGCTTACAAAACTCCAATTGGGATGTCTCCTTTCAGACTAGTCTATGGTAAGGCATGTCATCTTCCTGTTGAGTTGGAGCACAAGGCTTGGTGGGCTGTGAAACAATGCAATATGCAGAGTGACGGGGTTGGAGAACACAGGAAGCTACAGTTAGGCGAGCTCGAGGAGTTACGTTTGGACGCCTATGATAATGCTGCAATTTACAAGGCGAAGACCAAGGCATGGCATGACAAGCACATCCATAGGAAGGACTTTAAAGCTGGTGACAAAGTCCTACTTTTTCAGTCTCGCCTGAAACTCTTCGCTGGGAAGCTCAGGTCAAAGTGGGGGGGACCATACATTGTTGCTGAAGTTTTCCCACATGGAGTGGTAGAGTTATATGACTCAAATAGTCACAAGAAGTTTAAGGTAAATGGTCAAAGGCCTAAGACATACTATGAAGGGTTCCCAAAGGAGGCTATGGATGAGTTAGTTTTGGAGGAGCCAAATGAAGAGTTAGAATAATAAAAAAGGCTTAGTCGAGCCAGCGACATGAAACAAAGGCGCTTCTTGGGAGGCAACCCAAGGTATTGCATTCTTTCCCTTAACTCGATTTTATTCTAACTTGTAGGTAATTAAGAAGGAGTTTTTGGTGACGAATTGCATCCGCATTTCAGACTCACTGCTTCCGCAGTGTTAATTTTCTGTCAAAAAAAAAAAAAAAAAAAATGAATGACCACGGGCTGGAAAACCCGCTTCGGGCCAGCCCGCCATCTTCAAACCCATCATCACTCCTCAAATCCAAACAAAACCCTAGCCTACCCCACACCCTCTCCTCTCACTCCCCTGCGCCACCAACCCGCCACCCCTCCAACCACATTCCATCGCCGACCTCACCATCAGCCGTTGACGCGAGCCTCCCGTCGACCAGTGGCCCTCCCGGTGAGTCCCGGTGCTTCCCTCTCTCTCCTTTCCTATCGTCATCGGCACCGGGGAGAAGCTCCACGTCGAAAACCGTCTTCGACGATTTTCGAATCTGCAGAAACCGCCGACGCGGCCGCGCCCACATGTCAGCGCGCCCGCGCTGTCAGAGTTACGAGACGAGGGAGAACTCACCGACGCGCCCGCGCTGTGATCCTGATGTGCCCGCGTCGGCCCCCTGAGCCGAGCCTCCGCTGTTCTGTGTGAGTTATTTCACCTGTCCTTATTTCGATTCGGATCTAGTCTTATTATCTGTCGAATATGAGTTATTCGGAGGAAGAGGTGAGTCGATCTGATGATGAGTTAGATTTGTCTGAAGAGGAGTGGGCTATTTATAATAAGGTAAACTGTGTCAGTTCTACAAAATATTTGCATAGAGAGACCCTTCAGAGATTTCAGATGCTAGATTGTATGCAGAAGTGTCTAGCTCACGCTGGTATTGGTGACTTTTTGGAGTTGAGAGCTGTAGGATACCCAGAACTTTGCAAGCAGTTCCTTGCGACATATCAGCTGACCCTTGGGGATAACAGAATTAGAGGGGTTTCTTTCAGGTTCAATGGCACTACCTACAGGATTTCTGCAACAAGGATGCGAGCTGCTTTGGGGATCACTAAAGCCCCAACTGATGGATGGGTGACAGCCGCGACCGACCCAGACCTAGTTGCATTTTTTAGAGCGGTGTCTGGAGAGGAATTCTTAACCAGTAACGAGTACAACAGCAGGATTACCCATCCTGTCTTCCGTATGTTGTGCAAGATCGTCGCTGGGACATATTATGGGCTGACCACATATACCAAGCTCTCCATGACACACCTGAGGTTTGCTTACAGCGCTGTGCCTACTGCAAATTATACTCCTGACTGGGTTAGGCTTTTCTTCGATGGGCTCGACAAGGTCAGAAGGGATCGCAGTGTCGCTGGACCAGAAATGGTCCAAGGCGGACTTATTACTCGGGTACCCATTGCTGCAGGCGTTGAGCCAGGTGGTTTGCAAGAGCTGGAGGAGCAGGTCATAGCGAGGACCTACACAGAGGAGTATCTGCGGAGGTGTTTGATGCTTGACACTGCGCCGGATGGGGGAACCATTTGGTGTACAGCCAAGAAGAAAGAGCATCAGTTCAGGCTCCCTAAGCCCCTTCCTTGGTCTGAGACTTGGACTGATTGGTATATTGAGGCTGATTACTTTCCGACATCAGTTCTGGGTAGACGGCATCGCCTAGAAGTGGGTAGCAGTAGTGGCACAGCTGGAGCTGCCACGATTGAGGATGCGCCTGTGGCTCTGCAGGCTTTTGTTCAGACAGATACTCAGGGTTTCGCGCAGAACCCACAGCAGGAGGTACCTGCTTATCATACCCCTTCTCACGGTTGGGATTCTCACCCGACATATCAGAGCCAGCAGGATTCACATCAGTGGGCCCCTTGGTCCCCACAAGCTTTTCAGGATGCTCATCAACAGCCTCAACAGTGGGGTTACCTGCTTGACTAGATTGGCCTTCTGCGCCAAGACGTAGGGAGTTTGACGACGATGGTTCAAAACCAAGATAGAGTGCAGAACCAGATTCTCCACCAGCAGGCCGACATCCTAGAAGGCTTTGGCGAGTTCAGAGGTATGAGGGAAGAGCTTCGCCGCATGCGAGAGGATTACTCTCGCCACTATCCACCCCCTCAGTGAGTCTTTCTGTTTCCTTTCTCCCTACTTATTTCTGTCTTCTTTCACATTGAGGACAATGCTTCATTCAAGTATGGAGGAGGGAAAGGATTTACATATCTTGTACATATTTCATTTCCGCATTATTTTTGTACAAATTCTGCACTTGTTATTCTAAAAAAAAAAAATTAAAAAAATTAAAAGAGACAATCAAAATCCTGGGATGAGTTGAAAACCCGAAAGGGCGACTCAGGCAAAAAGCAGGTAGTCTGGCGAGCTTTAGGCTTTGGCAATATGAGACTTGAGGGAAGTGAGAATGTTTATGTGAGTACCATCTTTGAAAAAAAATGAGTGGCTTGGTGAAAACCCCAAAAGGGCGCCTTGGCAAGATGAGCGTTTACTTTGAGTGTTTAGGATTGATCTCTTGGCGAAGGCGACATAAGAAGTGGAGTGATAAGGAGGTTTTCGGGTAGGCCACTGGGAGCTATAAGGTGTAGATGGTCGAGATATAATTGTAAGTCTCATTTCCTATTTTGATTGTCTTTTGTGCTGATTGTTGAGATGGTGGAAACTACTAGTATTTAGTGTTCATTTTCCTTGTACTGTCTGTGAACCTTTGAGATTTATGGTGAGAGTAGGCTTAGCTTCTATGCTTACTCGGGACGAGTAAAGGTTTAAGTATGGGGGAATTTGATATGCGATATATTCTATAGCGCATTTAGTAGTTTTTGTCATCATTTACATGTCATAGTGAGGGATATTTGTATGAACTTGGTGATTCGGAACTTGTTGAAGAAGTTGAAGAAATCATAGGATCATGCAAGTTATAGAAGAGTTGAAGTGAAGAAATTCGGAAGCAGCTGGAATCAGGTGAGCTTGGCGTGGCCGCGCTGCTACTAACGCGCCCGCGCTGCTAGGAGGAAGTACCTGCGTCGTTGCCCCAGAGAGAAGAAGCAGCAAACATTCACTGACGCGCCCGCGCTGCTACATGGCGCGCCCGCGTCAGTCCCTGGAGACGGATTCTTATCCGATTTTCCCCTATTATATTAGTTGTTAATTTATATTTTTACGGGATTTTAAAAACCCTTTAATTAGGATATATTATTTCCGAAGGGGGGCAGTTTTAGTTGGATGAGGTTATTTTCCAGAGACGTATTTTCCCTTTTTCATCTCACAAACCCTATGGAGAACTAACTCTCCTTTGTTACACTTGGTTCTTTGAAGCCCTCGATTGAATTGGTTGTGAGTATTCTACTCTAGTTCGTCCTTTGTTAATTGTTTCGATCTCTTGAGCTTATTGCTTGATTGCTTATTATTGGTTAATCTGGATTGATCACCTAGGTTTATCGATACTAGTCATATTGCTAGGGTTTCCAATTCCAGGTTGGGGTTGTAGACCTATTGTAGCAAACACAATCGTCATAAGTAGGTTGCTTGTGTTAAATTGTGAAGGAGATTCGATTACAGGCTATTTTAACGGGTTGTTATAATCGCTTGTATCTCATTATAATTCATGTTTGAATGCTATTGCTTTATTATTCGGTGAAGGTTTCCCCTTGTAATTTGGTGATAAGCGCTTTTAGGACTGGTAGGACTAAAAGCCATTACACGATCTGAATTGAGAACAATTACTGGACATTAGAACTTGAGATTTATAGAATTCGATGATAAACCATCTCAATTGTTGTGCGGATAATTACCTGGTGTAATACTTTTCCATCATATATTCGCAACCTCTATTTGCAACTTGTTCTGTCACTATTGCTTACACACAAAACTCCCCCTTGAATTGGTTATTTTTGGGTAATAATACTTGCTCTTACAATTGATTCTGTTTCCTTGTGGGTTCGACCCTAACTTACCTACTATACTTGTTATAGTTTGCACCTTAGGAATTTACTTTGATTTGGCATAACGACATTAGACCTGTCACCCCCCGTCCCACCCATGAAGACCCGATCCCAATCCGAGATCTTCAAACTCAACCCCAAATACAACCTCCTCACCCCTTCCATAAACATATCGCTTCTCCCTAAATCCCCAAAAAAGGCCTTACAGGACCCGAATTGGCACGCCGCCATGGTCGATGGGTTTAGTGATTTAATTAAGAACGGCATGTGGGACCTCGTTCCAAGGCCTCAGGACTCTAATATTATTAACTGCATGTGGTTGTTCAAGAATAAGTACAGATCTGATGGGACTCTTGAGCGTCACAATTCTCGCCTAGTTGTCAATGGCAAGTCTCAGGACGTTGGTGTGGATTGTGACGAGACATTTTTCCCGACCGTCAAACCCACTACCATACAGACAGTTCTAAGCATCGCCCTCACTAAGGATTGACATATTCACCTACTAGACGTCAAGAATGCCTTCCTCCACGACAACCTTCAGGAGACTGTGTATATGCACCAGCCGCCAGGCTTCTATGATCGCTCGCGCCCCTCCCACGTCTGCTTTCTTCGGACGTCTCTCTATGGGTTGAAATAGGCGCCTCGCGCCTAGTATCAACGATTCACCACGTAACTCACTGGGATTGGTTTTCAGGGCAGTCAGTCTGATCACTCCTTCTTTGTGTTCCATTCGGGGTCTGACACTGCCTATCTTCTACTGTACGTCGATGACATTGTGCTCACAACATCCTCTTCATCATTACTGTCTAGGCTGATGGCATTACTGCGTTCGGAGTTTGCTATGACTAATCTTGGTTCATTGAGCTACTTCCTCGGCATCTCTGTGACTCGCACTCGTGATGCGCCGTTTCTTCATCAGAAGAAATATGCTCTTGAGATCGTCGACAAAGCTCGGATGACGTCCTCCAAGCCCACCACCACTCTTGTCGACTGCAAGTCCAAGCTCGATGCTGTCTCCAGTCCTAAGGTTGAGAATCCTACAACCTACCGTAGTCTGGCGAGTGCCCTTCAGTATCTAACATTTACTAGGCCAGACATCGCCTTCGCCGTTCAGCAGATTTGCTTATACATGCATGATCCCTGTGAACAACACCTTCAGACACTTAATCGGATAATCCGATACATCAAGGGCACCAGTGACATGGGTTTACATCTCTATCGCGGCCGTTTCGACACCCTCATTGCCTACTCCAATGTTGACTGGGCGGGTTGTCCCGAAACTCGCCGCTTTACCTCTTGTTTCACAGTGTACCTTGGGGACAACCTGGTCTCGTGGTCCTCCAAACGTCAGGCCACCATCTCGCGCTCCAATGCCGAGGTCGAGTATCGTGGTGTCGCCAACCCCGTGGCAGAGACCTGTTGGCTTTGCAACCTCCTCTGCGAGCTTCGGATTCCGCTTTGTGCAGCCACCTTGGTCTACTACGACAATGTCTCTGCCGTTTATCTTTCATCGAACCCGGTTCAGCATCAGCGGACCAAGCACATCGAGATTGATATCCATTTCATCAGAGAAAAGGTCACCCTAGGCCAGGTCCGGGTACTACATGTCCCTTTTGCACATCATTATGCGGACATTTTCACAAAAGGATTACATACTCCTCTTTTTACTTCTTTTCGTTCCAGTCTTGTTATTCGCTCATCTCTAGCTGCGACCGAGGGAGGGTGTTAGCAGATATTAGTTTATATTTGTCCATATCATGTATAGTGACGATTGTACCCTCAGGATTTTCACCCATTAATATATATACAGGAGTAGGCCTCTGAGATCCTTCAAGGACTCAGTTATCCAAACACTTACACGATGGTGATGGTGGGTGGTGGGCGACGCGGCAAGAGGAATCATGGGCGCACATATATGTCTAGGAAGATGGAGCGACTCCTTTCCCCCTTTTTTTTTCAATATAAAGTGCGGCCTAAATCCGCGCTTTATCTGCTGCTATTTTTTAATGTAATTTAGAAATAAAAATTAAATAAAAACGCGGTTTGAAATGTTTCTTTTATTTATTTTTTCCTCTTTTCTTTCCGTTTTAAATTTGAAATTTTGAGGGTGAAACGCAGTTTCAAACCACATTTCTCTGTTATATCTGACAAAAATGAATATCTTTGTAAATAGTTTGAATGTGTGAATGTTTCATTAAATATTTATTTTTTGGCGAATATTTTAAAAAAAAATTCAGATATAATTATCAAAAAATTTGATTGGAGTGAGATTATGTTGGATGCAAATTAAATTGTATGAATTTGGGGTTTAAGTACAAATCGGATCAATAGATTTTTATTTAGTTTTTCCCGCGAAAATATAATAATGATTTTTATTTTTATATTTTATTTATTCATTAAGAACTTATGTACTTTATTTAATCAACAAGTCGTGCAAAGGACATGCAATAAACTAGTCTTTTAGTGTTTTAAACTAACGTTTGTCAATATTTATTTAAATTTATAAAAGTAATGTTTTTATACTTACAAGATTTTATTTTTAGATTTTAAAAAAGAAAAATAAGCAACATAGCACGAAAATTGTACTAAGTCGTTATTCGAATACAATATATAATTATTCTGTTATAATGCATAACTAGTACAATCCCTGCGCCATGGCACGCGCGCGCGAGGGAAAAAAATAAAATATAAAATATCTATTAAAAGTATGAAAAAACAATAAGGAAAAAAATACAAATAGTGAATTATATTATGAATAAATGTATGATAGAGGTCACAGGAGGGAGACTGCAGTAAAATTTACATTAGGGATGGGGCATATCAGCGCCAAAGGAATACAAGATAACATGATCCATCCAATTGTTTGCACTCAACCTTCATCCATGGTACTACAACTATCCAATAACTTAAGTTGACCCAATTTTCAGACTATAAATACCTAGGAGCTGAAGCAAAGCACACCTATTGCATCTGCATGACCTATGTGACATAAAACCGTATGTGATTACACACCATGTATATGAACTAATGGAACTGCTCAAATCAAATCAAGAACTCATGGTTTAGAAGACCCAATCAATATTTTCACAAAAGAATGAAACCCCATTATCAAAAGATCAACAAATGACCAAATCAATAAGTAGAAAATGCCTGCTATGTTTGGTTAATCAAAGCACCTGGTTGCCTTATATTGTTGTAGGAGGATGGTCAAGTATGAAATAAATATAGAATAAAGATCAGACTGACTTCCCCGTCTCAGCAAATAAATACAAGACTTTCTCCCGTTGTAGTAGAAGGTTGTTAGAATCGAATCCACGAGGAAGCACGTCAGCAGTTCTTAGGTAGCAACAGATCTCACAGATAAGCAACAGAAAGACAGAAATAAAAGCAGAAAAGACAAAGCAAAACAGAAACAAAAGCAAATACAGAAAATAGCGAAAGAAAGTAAAGAACAAAGCAAGACAACAGACGTACTCGATCTCGACAAAAGCCTACTCGAGATCGACAACAGCAAGTCGACAGAAACTGAAAAATCGACAACAAAAGCAGAAACTCTACTCGACCTAGACAAGACCGTACTCGAGATCGACTAAGGCCTACTCGATCTCGACGAGCTCCTCTTCTGTATCGACTAGAAAGACAGAAAACTTAAATTGCAAATTTCGAACCCAAAACTCAGATTTCTGACGAAATAAATTTAATATATAAAACGACTTCCAAGACCAGGGTATCAACACCACAACGATAACCATGCAAAGTAACACATAAAGGCATAAAAGATCATGCTTTCCATCAAAATAACTTTCGTTACTA
Source organism: Persicaria tinctoria (assembly GCA_037127255.1). Taxonomy (NCBI): domain Eukaryota; kingdom Viridiplantae; phylum Streptophyta; class Magnoliopsida; order Caryophyllales; family Polygonaceae; genus Persicaria; species Persicaria tinctoria. Next base: position 27,724,971 of record JBANSL010000011.1, on the reverse strand, counting down.
ACAAATAGGCATATAGAGGCTTTCGCATAAACCCTAATTGTTACTAACCCTTTTCACATAATTAACCCAAGTTGTATTAAGATCACTTTCGCTTCAATAGTACAAACAAGGATCACCTTCAACTCTCGCAAAAGAATCATGCTCATAGGGATAGAAGACGAATTGCATAACAAGATCTGACCTTTACCGCATCACCTTACATGGCCACCGTCGGGCTCACCCCAGCCCCAGAATTGGGTGGACTACTCGCTCTTCATCATCAAGAAAGGCATTAAATAACAAAAGAAACTAACTTGCATTGAATTAAATAAAGAAAGCTTACAACCCACAAGAGAAATCCGCTTTCGCCTTTCCACCTTGCTTGCTACAAACTTTCTCTTTCCCTACTCCTACTTGAATGGAATTGTGTGTGTTTCTGAATGAATGAAAAACCAGTCCCTAGGGCTTTATTTATAGCCTTCTAATCCTTGCTAATCAAGGATAGAATCTTCTATCTATATCTAAAATTATATCTAAAACTTTAATGATAAATAAATGCGATAAAGGAATTTATTCTAAAAGGAAAATAATAAATCTAAAGTCTTCCATGGATAGATCTTCCTTCATCATGATCAATGTTGATAGATTTGGATAGAATCGGCAATCTTCGCACCCAAGCAATCCCAAATCGAGTAGAATTGGTCAAACCAAGTAACGCGGCTCTGGAGGTCTACTAGATCTCGACAAAGGTCTAGTCGATCTCGAGTAGGGTTATGGTCGACTGGCTCGGCTCGGGTAGATCTGCTCGACATGGCTTGGATCTGGGCTCCTGGGTGTCGTCGATCTCGACTAGGGCTCCTCGAGATCGACTAGGGGCGTGGTCGAAGACGGCTCTCTGGTGATGTCGAGGACTCCTCCTCGGCATGGACTCGGACTAGGGCATGGTGGCTCCTCGATCTCGACAAGGCCTCCTCGAGATCGAGTAGGGTTGCTCAGCGCCTTCGTCCTCGGCTTCTCGATCAGCTCCTCTTCTCGACTCCGGATGTGGCGTCTAGGCTTAGTCGATCTCGACTAGTGGTACTCGAGATCGAGTAGGGTTCCGGGGTCATGTTGCCTCGGACTTGGTTTCCTCGACCAGGCTTTGTCGACCAAGTCTGCTTGGACTTTCTACTCGAGATCGAGTACGGTGTACTCGACATAGAGTAGCTCTGGCTTCAGCTCGGTTTGTCCTGGTTCTGTACTCTCGGATTCTGGACTTCTGTAGTTGTTTTCCCAGCTTTTCTGACCTTCTTTAAAATTGCTGTAAAGCGTCTCGAATTCTGCGAATTTAAACAGAAATTGGTGTAGATTCCATACTTTGGCAAATAAATATAAACTACATAGATTCTGTACTATCTTGGCCCAAATGAATGAAATGTATGCAGAAATTGACATAAAATTTACTGTAAAACATGGCAGATTCGGCTTACAACAAACACCCCATACTTAAGCTTGCTTGTCCTCAAGCAATACCTTTATTTGTCATTCAGGGAAAGAAATCAAAACTCTCAACATATTAGATTCATTCTCATATAACCCTGCAGTCAATTACCATCCTCGAAAAAGGTACTAGTGTCACAGATCCATGCATGTGTAATTATATCAAAGCAACATCTACTCACAAAAGGAGGGTTATGCAAAACATTCATTCGTGACAAAGCATTAATAATCAAGAGGACTTAAATTTAGCTCAAATAAAGAGTAGATCGGTAAAAGGCTAAAAGGTGGGCAATTTTTGGCAATGTGGTGCTAATGATCCAGGAAAATGGAGTATTTCCAAACTGCATTTCCACATTCCTTCTCCATAAGATTCATCACCTTTCATAATGCTTTTTTCAACAATAATGCTTTTACCTCTCTGACCTCAGCACTGCCTTCTCGCGAGTCGCAAACATGGGTGTCATGAATGGCCCCGGATACTTAGTGCTTTGGACTCCTCACAATGTGTCCCATCTCTCCAAACTATTATCTTAGAGAGCAGGGTCAATCTACCTTTATCTCCGGAGCTGATTGGATTTTCTTTCACTCATTAAATTTTCCATATATTTCAAACAATTTCCTTCCAAGCTCAAATAATGATAAAAATCACAAACACCATATGATAATCTCCATAATTTAATATCATTCTCAACATAATCCCCGGATAAGGTAAAGAATGGCAAATATTTAGGTAATGTGGAGCAATAATTGAAATAAGGCATAATATGGCTTTTGTGATGCATAAGCATAGGTAAGGCTATGATTTCAAGCAATGAGCATTATATGGAAATATAAAGTCCTCCATCCTCTTATCATGCAACATGTCAAAAGCAACTTTAAATTTTACCTCCTTTCATGGTTTTCAAGAAATAATGCACTTTATTGTGACTTCCCTTTACTAGGCAATTTCATGCTATATCTCTAATGAATCCACTTTTGCATCATCGAGTTCAATTAAAGCTTCCATGACATTAACCAAAATTTTCAATGGGGGTCATTTTTCAAACTTTTGGAAATCATGCATATAAGCACATAAATCAATAATGCATTCCAAAATAGCCATGTAGCAATTCAAAGAACTAAACTTTAAACATGCACACATAATGTCACAATATATTCAAACTTTTGGAAATCATGCATATAAGCACATAAATCAATAATGCATTCCAAAATAGCCATGTAGCAATTCAAAGAACTAAACTTTAAACATGCACACATAATGTCACAATATAGCAAATATGCATAAAGTAAGCCCTTCCCCCACCCCATACTTAAACATTACAGTGTCCTCACTGTATAAAAACAAGGGTAGAGAAAGAAACTCACTAGACTGGTGTGCAGGGCCTCTAAATTTCGAATGGAAGCACCTCCTGGGCCGAGTATGAATATTGATTGGTTCTATCCATGGACCTGAAAAGTATGGAAGACATATACCCACAAAAGAAAAAACAAAAAACAAAAAACAAAAAAAAATGTTCAAAACCAAAAACAAGCAAAAAAAACAATGTCCCAAAGAATGTCCTAAAAAAGTCTATGTACAAGCTCTAGATTTTATAGTCGCTAGGCCGACTTTTCCATTTAGCTCAAGGTGGCATTTGCAGGGCCCATGTAGCTTGGGCCTCAAATAAGACTCCATTCTTGTCCATCAGCTGCAATCCTCCAGAATGGATCTTGTTCACCAAGAAAGGTCCCATCCGCTTCTTGTTGAATTTATTAGGGAACCAATGATCCTTTGATTTAGAGACATAGAGCTTGTCTCCAACTTCATACTCCTTGGACTCATCATTGGATATCCTACATAAGCGCACATACCAAGGCAAACCTCTCCCATGTATAGATAGATCTTTAATGGAAATAGGAGAAGAAAGATCCATACCTTGGCTTACCTTTGCAGAGACGGAATCAGGGACCACAGTGTTTGGTCGATCTCGACTAGGGCTAGTCGATCTCGACGAGTCTGCAGGTTCTGGTGGTGGGATGCTCGCAGATGCAAGAGTCGACGAAGAGGAGGGCTTGTCGACATCGAGTAAACTACTCGATCTCGAGTAGCTTTCTGCTCCTGGTGGCTCCAGTGTCGAGGAAACATGGGCTGGTGGAGTCGGGTGGTGGTCGATCTCGACAAGCTTGGTCGAGATCGAGGAGCCTGGTTCGTCTGGTGGAGTCAGCGTCATAGAAGGCGAAGTCGAGGTAGGGCTCTGGTGGTCGATCTCGAGTAGCGTACTCAATCTCGAGTAGGACCCTGCTTCTGCCTAGCTGCTCGACGATGCTGGTGCTGATGGAGGTTTCTGGTTTTGGTCGAGGTCGACTAGGGTCCTCGATGTCGAAGAGCCTTGGTCGATCTTGACCCCATACTTGGTTCCTGTCAAGGCATCCGAAAAATAATTAATCCATAACGAAGTACCTTGGTTTGTGTCGATTGATTTTCTGCGTCCTTCTTTAGGATTGACATGATCTCCTCCACCTGGGCCTCCATGTCCCTCTTTTCCAGCTCCTCAGGGGTCATATTTCTGACCTTGGGTCCCCGCAGGTGATGTAGCCAGCTGAGATAGATTTGACCTCTTCCATTGGACCTGTATGCCTTTCAGTTTTATTAAAGGAATACTCAATTACCTCATCGCTGATGTTGAAGGTGAGCACTCCTTTCCTTACCCTTATGTTGGCATCCACCGTCGCCAAGAAGGGTCTCCCTAGAATAATTGGACAAGCAGGATCTTCTTGCATATCAATAACTAGGAAATCAGCAGGGACAAAGAATTTACCTACTTGTACTGGCACATTGTCCACCATGCCTGTTGGGATGACCACAGTGTTGTTGGCCATATGTAGTCTAGCATCCACAGGCTCTAGGGCACCTATCTTAATCTTGGACCAAATTGTTAAAGGCATTATACTCACACTAGCTCCAAGATCACATAAAGCATTAATTTTGTATGGACCAAATCCAATGGTTATATCAAACTTACCTGGATCTGGCCTCTTCTCCAGTATGTCCAAATGGCTGCACTCCTCTGTAATTTCAGCCATCGATCGCTTTTTGATCAAAATCTCCTTCAAGAACTTGACATAGGATGGCATTTCATTGAGAGCTTCTGTGAAGGGGATGGTGACGTTGAGTTTCTGAAGCATCTTGATGAAGCGCTGAAATTTCTTTTCTACCGGGTCCTTTGGAGATTTTGTGGGGAAACGCAGCTTCTTTTTCTGATTCGGAGCCAGAACAGATGTCGGAGGTGCTGCAGGCTGCTCGACCTCGGGTGGGGTGTCCTCGATATCGACCACACCCTTGTCGATCTCGACCAGGTTGGGTGATGTTGAGTTGCTGTGCAGTGCAGACGAGGGCTTTTGCAGTTTCTCATCGAGATCGAGTAGACCTTCCTCGATATCGAGTAGACCCTGGTCGACGTCGACCTTCTGTTCTTCGTTGTTCTGTTGCTTTCCGACCTCTGGCTCTTGCAGTTGATGTCGGCTTCTGAGTTTTACAGCAGCGATGTGTCCGGTCTTTCCCTTAGGATTTGGTTCTGAAGATCCAGGGAGCGCACCTGACTCTCTGGGGATTCCCGCTGCTAGCTGACCAATCTGTGTATCAACTGATTTTCGCCATATATCAATTTCCCCAAGCCTAGAGTTGACACCATGCATCTGTGTGTAGACGGAGTTGAAGGAATGCCTAGTTTCTGAGTGATTTCTCCGTATTTCCTCCAGGACTATCTGTATATCATCCTTTTTCTGGTCCCTTTCCGGATGTCCTGGAGCTCTGTAGGGCGGGGGGTTCCTAGGGACACCTTGGTTCCATTGTGGTTGCTGAAACCTTTGGTCCCCCATGTAGCGATTGGGACCCCCTGCGTAAGCTACCTCCTCGTGGTGTTCTGCCATCCTGACTTGCTCTGTGTGTGGGCACTCAGGAGTGGTGTGCCGTTGCGATCCGCATTCAATGCAAGCCTGGTTGACAGAAAGATACTTCACTTGCTTAAGGAGCTTCTTGTTCTGATCTCTGTAGTACTGTTCCCTTACATCCGGATCAATCTCCTTAGGAGGCTCATAGAGGGGCATGGATGGTGCTGGCCTGGCGTAGGGGTTCTCTTCATAAGTTGCAGTAGACCCATACTTGTTGTCGTAGTTGGTGAGCTTCACTAGCACACCCCATGCGTCACTTGGCGGCATTGTCAGATACTCATAGCGAGTATAATGATTGATTATGTCCTTAGTGACTTGATCAAGAGAGTTGAAGAAAATCTCCTGAATGACGTAGGGTGGCTGTCGATGAGTAGGGCAAGATCACAGCAATTCTTTGTAGCGCTCCCATGCCTTTGCCAGTGGTTCCCCTTTCTTCTGTTTGAAGGCGGTGATTTTCTGGCGGAGATGTGCTGTTTTGGCGGGTGGGAAGAATTTGTTCAGAAACTCTTGCTATACTTGGGCCCATGTTGTCAGGGATCTTGGTTTCAGCCCTTCAAGCCACTTCAGTGCAGGTCCAGCGAGAGACCAGCGAAAAGCCTTCATCTTGACATATTCCAAAGTTGTACCTTCAGCAAGAGTACGTCACATGTCGGAAAAGTTTGTAATATGTTCAAGAGGACACTCATTAAATCTACCAAAAAAGTCATTATTTTTAAGCTCTATAAGAAATTGAGTGCGAATTTCAAAAGAGTTTTCAGGGAAAAAAATCGCCGATTCAGGCACGACGAGAGTTGGGTGCATATAGTCCTCTGCCGTGGTTGGATATTGGGCAAGCTCAGCCTCTGCTTGCTCCCTTGCTGCTTTCTCAGTGGCGATAGCAGCATCTTTAGCGGCCAATTCCCTTGTAAGCCTTGCAATCAGCTGTTCATGTGTCTCAGCAGCTGCCATGGCTCTTTGTAGTCTAGCTCTGATGTGTAGAAGGCGTTCCGGTTCGTCTAAGGCATCGAACTCAGGTGTTTGACCAGAACGGCGCATACACCTGCAAAGTAACTCTAAAGAAACGTGAGATTTAACTACCTAAGGCGCGAATGATAGCTTCCCTGGCAACGGTGCCAATTTGTTGTTGCAGGAGGATGGTCAAGTATGAAATAAATATAGAATAAAGATCAGACTAACTTCCCTGTCTCAGCAAATAAATATAAGTCTTCCTCCCGTTGTAGTAGAAGGTTGTCGGGATCGAATCCACGAGGAAGCACGTCAGCAGTTCTTAGGTAGCAACAGATCTCACAGACAAGCAACAGAAAGACAGAAATAAAAGCAGAAAAGACAAAGCAAAATAGAAACAAAAGCAAAGACAGAAAATAGCGAAAGAAAGTAAAGAACAAAGCAAGACAACAGACGTACTCGATCTCGACAAAAGCCTACTCGAGATCGACAACAGCAAGTCGACAGAAACTGAAAAATCGACAACAAAAGCAGAAACTCTACTCGACCTAGACAAGACCGTACTCGAGATCGACTAAGGCCTACTCGATCTCGACGAGCTCCTCTTCTGTATCGACTAGAAAGACAGAAAACTTAAATTGCAAATTTCGAACCCAAAACTCAGATTTCTGACGAAATAAATTTAATATATAAAACGACTTCCAAGACCAGGGTATCAACACCACAACGATAACCATGCAAAGTAACACATAAAGGCATAAAAGATCATGCTTTCCATCAAAATAACTTTCGTTACTAACAAATAGGCATATAGAGGCTTTCGCATAAACCCTAATTGTTACTAACCCTTTTCACATAATTAACCCAAGTTGTATTAAGATCACTTTCGCTTCAATAGTACAAACAAGGATCACCTTCAACTCTCGCAAAAGAATCATGCTCATAGGGATAGAAGACGAATTGCATAACAAGATCTGACCTTTACCGCATCACCTTACATGGCCACCGTCGGGCTCACCCCAGCCCCAGAATTGGGTGGACTACTCGCTCTTCATCATCAAGAAAGGCATTAAATAACAAAAGAAACTAACTTGCATTGAATTAAATAAAGAAAGCTTACAACCCACAAGAGAAATCCGCTTTCGCCTTTCCACCTTGCTTGCTACAAACTTTCTCTTTCCCTACTCCTACTTGAATGGAATTGTGTGTGTTTCTGAATGAATGAAAAACCAGTCCCTAGGGCTTTATTTATAGCCTTCTAATCCTTGCTAATCAAGGATAGAATCTTCTATCTATATCTAAAATTATATCTAAAACTTTAATGATAAATAAATGCGATAAAGGAATTTATTCTAAAAGGAAAATAATAAATCTAAAGTCTTCCATGGATAGATCTTCCTTCATCATGATCAATGTTGATAGATTTGGATAGAATCGGCAATCTTCGCACCCAAGCAATCCCAAGTCGAGTAGAATTGGTCAAACCAAGTAACGCGGCTCTGGAGGTCTACTCGATCTCGACAAAGGTCTAGTCGATCTCGAGTAGGGTTATGGTCGACTGGCTCGGCTCGGGTAGATCTGCTCGACATGGCTTGGATCTGGGCTCCTGGGTGTCGTCGATCTCGACTAGGGCTCCTCGAGATCGACTAGGGGCGTGGTCGAAGACGGCTCTCTGGTGATGTCGAGGACTCCTCCTCGGCATGGACTCGGACTAGGGCATGGTGGCTCCTCGATCTCGACAAGGCCTCCTCGAGATCGAGTAGGGTTGCTCAGCGCCTTCGTCCTCGGCTTCTCGATCAGCTCCTCTTCTCGACTCCGGATGTGGCGTCTAGGCTTAGTCGATCTCGACTAGTGGTACTCGAGATCGAGTAGGGTTCCGGGGTCATGTTGCCTCGGACTTGGTTTCCTCGACCAGGCTTTGTCGACCAAGTCTGCTCGGACTTTCTACTCGAGATCGAGTACGGTGTACTCGACATAGAGTAGCTCTGGCTTCAGCTCGGTTTGTCCTGGTTCTGTACTCTCGGATTCTGGACTTCTGTAGTTGTTTTCCCAGCTTTTCTGACCTTCTTTAAAATTGCTGTAAAGCGTCTCGAATTCTGCGAATTTAAACAGAAATTGGTGTAGATTCCATACTTTGGCAAATAAATATAAACTACATAGATTCTGTACTATCTTGGCCCAAATGAATGAAATGTATGCAGAAATTGACATAAAATTTACTGTAAAACATGGCAGATTCGGCTTACAACAAACACCCCATACTTAAGCTTGCTTGTCCTCAAGCAATACCTTTATTTGTCATTCAGGGAAAGAAATCAAAACTCTCAACATATTAGATTCATTCTCATATAACCCTGCAGTCAATTACCATCCTCGAAAAAGGTACTAGTGTCACAGATCCATGCATGTGTAATTATATCAAAGCAACATCTACTCACAAAAGGAGGGTTATGCAAAACATTCATTCGTGACAAAGCATTAATAATCAAGAGGACTTAAATTTAGCTCAAATAAAGAGTAGATCGGTAAAAGGCTAAAAGGTGGGCAATTTTTGGCAATGTGGTGCTAATGATCCAGGAAAATGGAGTATTTCCAAACTGCATTTCCACATTCCTTCTCCATAAGATTCATCACCTTTCATAATGCTTTTTTCAACAATAATGCTTTTACCTCTCTGACCTCAGCACTGCCTTCTCGCGAGTCGCAAACATGGGTGTCATGAATGGCCCCGGATACTTAGTGCTTTGGACTCCTCACAATGTGTCCCATCTCTCCAAACTATTATCTTAGAGAGCAGGGTCAATCTACCTTTATCTCCGGAGCTGATTGGATTTTCTTTCACTCATTAAATTTTCCATATATTTCAAACAATTTCCTTCCAAGCTCAAATAATGATAAAAATCACAAACACCATATGATAATCTCCATAATTTAATATCATTCTCAACATAATCCCCGGATAAGGTAAAGAATGGCAAATATTTAGGTAATGTGGAGCAATAATTGAAATAAGGCATAATATGGCTTTTGTGATGCATAAGCATAGGTAAGGCTATGATTTCAAGCAATGAGCATTATATGGAAATATAAAGTCCTCCATCCTCTTATCATGCAACATGTCAAAAGCAACTTTAAATTTTACCTCCTTTCATGGTTTTCAAGAAATAATGCACTTTATTGTGACTTCCCTTTACTAGGCAATTTCATGCTATATCTCTAATGAATCCACTTTTGCATCATCGAGTTCAATTAAAGCTTCCATGACATTAACCAAAATTTTCAATGGGGGTCATTTTTCAAACTTTTGGAAATCATGCATATAAGCACATAAATCAATAATGCATTCCAAAATAGCCATGTAGCAATTCAAAGAACTAAACTTTAAACATGCACACATAATGTCACAATATATTCAAACTTTTGGAAATCATGCATATAAGCACATAAATCAATAATGCATTCCAAAATAGCCATGTAGCAATTCAAAGAACTAAACTTTAAACATGCACACATAATGTCACAATATAGCAAATATGCATAAAGTAAGCCCTTCCCCCACCCCATACTTAAACATTACAGTGTCCTCACTGTATAAAAACAAGGGTAGAGAAAGAAACTCACTAGACTGGTGTGCAGGGCCTCTAAATTTCGAATGGAAGCACCTCCTGGGCCGAGTATGAATATTGATTGGTTCTATCCATGGACCTGAAAAGTATGGAAGACATATACCCACAAAAGAAAAAACAAAAAACAAAAAACAAAAAAAAATGTTCAAAACCAAAAACAAGCAAAAAAAACAATGTCCCAAAGAATGTCCTAAAAAAGTCTATGTACAAGCTCTAGATTTTATAGTCGCTAGGCCGACTTTTCCATTTAGCTCAAGGTGGCATTTGCAGGGCCCATGTAGCTTGGGCCTCAAATAAGACTCCATTCTTGTCCATCAGCTGCAATCCTCCAGAATGGATCTTGTTCACCAAGAAAGGTCCCATCCGCTTCTTGTTGAATTTATTAGGGAACCAATGATCCTTTGATTTAGAGACATAGAGCTTGTCTCCAACTTCATACTCCTTGGACTCATCATTGGATATCCTACATAAGCGCACATACCAAGGCAAACCTCTCCCATGTATAGATAGATCTTTAATGGAAATAGGAGAAGAAAGATCCATACCTTGGCTTACCTTTGCATAGACGGAATCAGGGACCACAGTGTTTGGTCGATCTCGACTAGGGCTAGTCGATCTCGACGAGTCTGCAGGTTCTGGTGGTGGGATGCTCGCAGATGCAAGAGTCGACGAAGAGGAGGGCTTGTCGACATCGAGTAAACTACTCGATCTCGAGTAGCTTTCTGCTCCTGGTGGCTCCAGTGTCGAGGAAACATGGGCTGGTGGAGTCGGGTGGTGGTCGATCTCGACAAGCTTGGTCGAGATCGAGGAGCCTGGTTCGTCTGGTGGAGTCAGCGTCATAGAAGGCGAAGTCGAGGTAGGGCTCTGGTGGTCGATCTCGAGTAGCGTACTCAATCTCGAGTAGGACCCTGCTTCTGCCTAGCTGCTCGACGATGCTGGTGCTGATGGAGGTTTCTGGTTTTGGTCGAGGTCGACTAGGGTCCTCGATGTCGAAGAGCCTTGGTCGATCTTGACCCCATACTTGGTTCCTGTCAAGGCATCCGAAAAATAATTAATCCATAACGAAGTACCTTGGTTTGTGTCGATTGATTTTCTGCGTCCTTCTTTAGGATTGACATGATCTCCTCCACCTGGGCCTCCATGTCCCTCTTTTCCAGCTCCTCAGGGGTCATATTTCTGACCTTGGGTTCCCCGCAGGTGATGTAGCCAGCTGAGATAGATTTGACCTCTTCCATTGGACCTGTATGCCTTTCAGTTTTATTAAAGGAATACTCAATTACCTCATCGCTGATGTTGAAGGTGAGCACTCCTTTCCTTACGCTTATGTTGGCATCCACCGTCGCCAAGAAGGGTCTCCCTAGAATAATTGGACAAGCAGGATCTTCTTGCATATCAATAACTAGGAAATCAGCAGGGACAAAGAATTTACCTACTTGTACTGGCACATTGTCCACCATGCCTGTTGGGATGACCACAGTGTTGTTGGCCATATGTAGTCTAGCATCCACAGGCTCTAGGGCACCTATCTTAATCTTGGACCAAATTGTTAAAGGCATTATACTCACACTAGCTCCAAGATCACATAAAGCATTAATTTTGTATGGACCAAATCCAATGGTTATATCAAACTTACCTGGATCTGGCCTCTTCTCCAGTATGTCCAAATGGCTGCACTCCTCTGTAATTTCAGCCATCGATCGCTTTTTGATCAAAATCTCCTTCAAGAACTTGACATAGGATAGCATTTCATTGAGAGCTTCTGTGAAGGGGATGGTGACGTTGAGTTTCTGAAGCATCTTGATGAAGCGCTGAAATTTCTTTTCTACCGGGTCCTTTGGAGATTTTGTGGGGAAACGCAGCTTCTTTTTCTGATTCGGAGCCAGAACAGATGTCGGAGGTGCTGCAGGCTGCTCGACCTCGGGTGGGGTGTCCTCGATATCGACCACACCCTTGTCGATCTCGACCAGGTTGGGTGATGTTGAGTTGCTGTGCAGTGCAGACGAGGGCTTTTGCAGTTTCTCATCGAGATCGAGTAGACCTTCCTCGATATCGAGTAGACCCTGGTCGACGTCGACCTTCTGTTCTTCGTTGTTCTGTTGCTTTCCGACCTCTGGCTCTTGCAGTTGATGTCGGCTTCTGAGTTTTACAGCAGCGATGTGTCCGGTCTTTCCCTTAGGATTTGGTTCTGAAGATCCAGGGAGCGCACCTGACTCTCTGGGGATTCCCGCTGCTAGCTGACCAATCTGTGTATCAACTGATTTTCGCCATATATCAATTTCCCCAAGCCTAGAGTTGACACCATGCATCTGTGTGTAGACGGAGTTGAAGGAATGCCTAGTTTCTGAGTGATTTCTCCGTATTTCCTCCAGGACTATCTGTATATCATCCTTTTTCTGGTCCCTTTCCGGATGTCCTGGAGCTCTGTAGGGCGGGGGGTTCCTAGGGACACCTTGGTTCCATTGTGGTTGCTGAAACCTTTGGTCCCCCATGTAGCGATTGGGACCCCCTGCGTAAGCTACCTCCTCGTGGTGTTCTGCCATCCTGACTTGCTCTGTGTGTGGGCACTCAGGAGTGGTGTGCCGTTGCGATCCGCATTCAATGCAAGCCTGGTTGACAGAAAGATACTTCACTTGCTTAAGGAGCTTCTTGTTCTGATCTCTGTAGTACTGTTCCCTTACATCCGGATCAATCTCCTTAGGAGGCTCATAGAGGGGCATGGATGGTGCTGGCCTGGCGTAGGGGTTCTCTTCATAAGTTGCAGTAGACCCATACTTGTTGTCGTAGTTGGTGAGCTTCACTAGCACACCCCATGCGTCACTTGGCGGCATTGTCAGATACTCATAGCGAGTATAATGATTGATTATGTCCTTAGTGACTTGATCAAGAGAGTTGAAGAAAATCTCCTGAATGACGTAGGGTGGCTGTCGATGAGTAGGGCAAGATCACAGCAATTCTTTGTAGCGCTCCCATGCCTTTGCCAGTGGTTCCCCTTTCTTCTGTTTGAAGGCGGTGATTTTCTGGCGGAGATGTGCTGTTTTGGCGGGTGGGAAGAATTTGTTCAGAAACTCTTGCTATACTTGGGCCCATGTTGTCAGGGATCTTGGTTTCAGCCCTTCAAGCCACTTCAGTGCAGGTCCAGCGAGAGACCAGCGAAAAGCCTTCATCTTGACATATTCCAAAGTTGTACCTTCAGCAAGAGTACGGCACATGTCGGAAAAGTTTGTAATACGTTCAAGAGAACACTCATTAAATCTACCAAAAAAGTCATTATTTTTAAGCTCTATAAGAAATTGAGTGCGAATTTCAAAAGAGTTTTCAGGGAAAAAAATCGCCGATTCAGGCACGACGAGAGTTGGGTGCATATAGTCCTCTGCCGTGGTTGGATATTGGGCAAGCTCGGCCTCTGCTTGCTCCCTTGCTGCTTTCTCAGTGGCGATAGCAGCATCTTTAGCGGCCAATTCCCTTGTAAGCCTTGCAATCAGCTGTTCATGTGTCTCAGCAGCTGCCATGGCTCTTTGTAGTCTAGCTCTGATGTGTAGAAGGCGTTCCGGTTCGTCTAAGGCATCGAACTCAGGTGTTTGACCAGAACGGCGCATACACCTGCAAAGTAACTCTAAAGAAACGTGAGATTTAACTACCTAAGGCGCGAATGATAGCTTCCCTGGCAACGGTGCCAATTTGTTGTTGCAGGAGGATGGTCAAGTATGAAATAAATATAGAATAAAGATCAGACTAACTTCCCTGTCTCAGCAAATAAATACAAGACTTCCTCCCGTTGTAGTAGAAGGTTGTCGGGATCGAATCCACGAGGAAGCACGTCAGCAGTTCTTAGGTAGCAACAGATCTCACAGACAAGCAACAGAAAGACAGAAATAAAAGCAGAAAAGACAAAGCAAAATAGAAACAAAAGCAAAGACAGAAAATAGCGAAAGAAAGTAAAAAACAAAGCAAGACAACAGACGTACTCGATCTCGACAAAAGCCTACTCGAGATCGACAACAGCAAGTCGACAGAAACTGAAAAATCGACAACAAAAGCAGAAACTCTACTCGACCTAGACAAGACCGTACTCGAGATCGACTAAGGCCTACTCGATCTCGACGAGCTCCTCTTCTGTATCGACTAGAAAGACAGAAAACTTAAATTGCAAATTTCGAACCCAAAACTCAGATTTCTGACGAAATAAATTTAATATATAAAACGACTTCCAAGACCAGGGTATCAACACCACAACGATAACCATGCAAAGTAACACATAAAGGCATAAAAGATCATGCTTTCCATCAAAATAACTTTCGTTACTAACAAATAGGCATATAGAGGCTTTCGCATAAACCCTAATTGTTACTAACCCTTTTCACATAATTAACCCAAGTTGTATTAAGATCACTTTCGCTTCAATAGTACAAACAAGGATCACCTTCAACTCTCGCAAAAGAATCATGCTCATAGGGATAGAAGACGAATTGCATAACAAGATCTGACCTTTACCGCATCACCTTACATGGTCACCGTCGGGCTCACCCCAGCCCCAGAATTGGGTGGACTACTCGCTCTTCATCATCAAGAAAGGCATTAAATAACAAAAGAAACTAACTTGCATTGAATTAAATAAAGAAAGCTTACAACCCACAAGACAAATTCGCTTTCGCCTTTCCACCTTGCTTGCTACAAACTTTCTCTTTCTCTACTCCTACTTACTTGAATGGAATTGTGTGTGTTTCTGAATGAATGAAAAACCAGCCCCTAGGGCTTTATTTATAGCCTTCTAATCCTTGCTAATCAAGGATAGAATCTTCTATCTATATCTAAAATTATATCTAAAACTTTAATGATAAATAAATGTAATAAAGGAATTTAATCTAAAAGGAAAATAATAAATCTAAAGTCTTCCATGGATAGATCTTCCTTCTTCATGATCAATGTTGATATATTTGGATAGAATCGGCAATCTTCGCACCCAAGCAATCCCAAGTCGAGTAGAATTGGTCAAACCGAGTAACGCGGCTCTGGAGGTCTACTCGATCTCGACAAAGGTCTAGTCGATCTCGAGTAGGGTTATGGTCGACTGGCTCGGCTCGTGTAGATCTGCTCGACATGGCTCGGATCTGGGCTCCTGGGTGTCGTCGATCTCGACTAGGGCTCCTCGAGATCGACTAGGGGTGTGGTCGAAGACGGCTCTCTGGTGATGTCGAGGACTCCTCCTCGGCATGGACTCGGACTAGGGCATGGTGGCTCCTCGATCTCGACAAGGCCTCCTCGAGATCGAGTAGGGTTGCTCAGCGCCTTCGTCCTCGGCTTCTCGATCAGCTCCTCTTCTCGACTCCGGATGTGGCGTCTAGGCTTAGTCGATCTCGACTAGTGGTACTCGAGATCGAGTAGGGTTCCGGAGTCAGGTTGCCTCGGACTTGGTTTCCTCGACCAGGCTTTGTCGACCAAGTCTGCTCGGACTTTCTACTCGAGATCGAGTACGGTGTACTCGACATAGAGTAGCTCTGGCTTCAGCTCGGTTTGTCCTGGTTCTGTACTCTCGGATTCTAGACTTCTGTAGTTGTTTTCCGAGCTTTTCTGACCTTCCTTAAAATTGCTGTAAAGCGTCTCGAATTCTGCGAATTTAAACAGAAACTAGTGTAGATTCCATACTTTGGCAAATAAACATAAACTACATAGATTATGTACTAACTTGGCCCAAATGAATGAAATGTATGCAGAAATTGACATAAAAGTTACTGTAAAACATGGCAGATTCGGCTGACAACACCTTACTAAGGATAGGAGCATTAACCGTCTTCCTTGATGTGCCACGCAAAACATCCAATATTTTATTGAAGTGCTCCTGTGCATCAGCAGCGAATAAATAAATAAATAATTGTGCACTTGTAAATATTACAGATTTAAAGTAAATATGAAAATTTTGAACTTCAAATGTAAAAAGAAAGCGCACCAGTTTCAATATATCTTCCAAGTTGCTAAAATTGGTTAGAACCTTAACCAATATAAATTGCGAACCTTCCATTTCACTGTCGGATGTCCACTTACTGCATGCATGCTCGTTTTGCAATACCTTCCAGGATTATTTGCAAATGATTTCTCTGAGAGAGAACTGACAAATTCAGGATAAGAGAAAACTAAGATGTGAAAGTTCTATTATAGAACACGGGATAATTTAGAGAGTTGTGTTGCTTATAAACAATTGATAAATAGCATTTGATGTGTGTGATGATAATGAAAGTATGCCAAACCAAACCTACTGCATTGTGTTCTAAGGCGCGCCTTGGCAAAGGTGAGGTGCCTTCAATTATAGGCACACCCTATGCACATCTTAAATAAAGGTGATGAAAATCATTTTCAAAGATTCAGCTTAGTTGTTAATCTTCTTCATTTCTTACCACTACCTTCTTCTCTCCCCTAAATATTCAGGATACGACCCATAAGGAGTGCATAGGCATTATGCGCCTAGCTTCCAGGACCCCTAGTGCCTATAAAAGAAAACAGAAGTTAGTTGTGCATACCATTTCGTCAATTTAGCAACTTCAACCAATCCCATTTGCGCAGTTCTTATGGGTAACCGGGAGATCAATTGAAACCTTGGCATTGCTGGAACTTCCAAATTTATCCCTTGAAATATTCCACAAACAAAGTAACTCAGTCTATTTTCATATGATTTGAAGAGATGATATTAGCGGAGCATAAACTATAGACATGAATAAAATTCAAGTAACTCGGTCTATTTTCCTTAGTCAAGTAGTCAACATAAACATTTCTATAGAAAGTTCTCTTATAGTTCAATTAACAATCATTGAGGTAGAAGAACTATTGCTTAGTCTATTTTTCACCATATTATCCATCGTGATTAGTGAAAACTACATTACATAGAATTGAAAATTCGCTTAGGATTTCCTTAGCCAGGATGGTTTTTCAGAGAAAGCTTATTAAGGTTCTGTTGATCAAGTTAAATTCAAAGATATGATATAAAAAAAAACATTTTTAATGTCTTGTTAAAACCATAACATACCATTGTCTAGCCAACTGGTCAGCTTGAATAGAAGAACTTGTGCTACTATTGCTATTGTCATAGTTAAAATATTGACCATTCCATAACTTGTCATAGATAGCATTTGCCTTCTGAAACCTGAAACAAAAATAATCCTCAAAACCACTATCAGCTACTTCACATGCCAAGGCAAGGACCCAATGAACCCAAAAGTCTATGAACCCAGGAAACTAATTCTAAAATAAAAGAAAATTCAGGTTTTATTATATTTGATAGCTGAAAAGTGTAGAAGATCTCTATTTAAAATTGTGTAATCATTCATTTCATGGATATCCAAGGTTGTTGTCTGTGTTGAATCAAGTGTTCCCTAAATTATTCAACACAATTAGTAAAGCTTCTCATTGTACCATAATTTAGGATATCACAGACATACAAAAGCAAATTAAAAGATGAAAACAGACAATCTGATAG
The DNA here is from genome assembly GCA_037127255.1 of Persicaria tinctoria. Lineage (NCBI taxonomy): Eukaryota > Viridiplantae > Streptophyta > Magnoliopsida > Caryophyllales > Polygonaceae > Persicaria > Persicaria tinctoria. Next base: position 27,707,547 of record JBANSL010000011.1, on the reverse strand, counting down.
CATGAGAGGCTTATTCAAATTCATGTATTAGGAGTAGGTCACCTTATAACACAAAAATTATTCACAGTAGAAACATCGTCGAATGAGGAAGAAACCTAGGCAAAAACAGATATATAGTGCCCAAACCTCCACCGACTTGCAAAAATCAACAAATCGGATTGCGAATAATCGAACAGATTAGGAACCTAGGGTTTCTGATCGGAACTTAGGGATTCGACGAACAACAACAAAATAATTGATTTTTGCTGTTGTAAGCAACAAACCTGGAACCTCCGATATGAGACGTGGAGGACGAAAGATTGAAGCATCCAAAGAGGCAGCAAGATTGAATCGTCTGGAGAGAACATGGAGGACGAAACCAAGGGCAGAAGGAGAGGCATCAAGGATTCGGAACTGGGTAGGCGGTGAAGGCTCGGAGGCGGTAGGAGATGGACTCGGAGGAGAGGCGGTATGTGGAACCCTTGAGGCGGAGGAGTGTGAACCCTAGGAGCCGATGATCTGGAGGATGAAATCAGGAAGAAGATTTCTCAAAAAAAAAAAAAGGATGAGCTTTTCGAAAAAAAAGAATTAGGAAGGGGGAAGGAAGATAAACCGCAATTGACCAAAATACCTAAATTTAAGGATTGATCGCCACCTCATCAAAGTCTTCTGACTTAAAATTATATATAGAAGATTATTTATTTATCTACAAATTAACAGGGACTATATTTTCGATCTGAATCCTCTGTCCCCTCTCACAAAAGATTATTATTTGAATCTATATTTTAATTTTAATTTCTTTTTCCTTTTCTTTTTAATTAAACTTTGTGAGAAGAATGAGGTTGGAGATAGGAGGAGGGACAAATTAGAAAACAGGAAATTTGGAGCCCTATATTGTCCATACCTAATCATTTGCCTAATCACGTTATCACATTAGACATTTGCTACATGACAAAAGAAAAGGCCTAACTCTCTTATCAATTTTAAAAGTGATACTCAATTGAAAATTATTGATCTCAAATTCGCTATATAGATTATAGTCCAACGAAAGCTCTTTGGAAAATTATTGATTGATCTCAAATTCACATTAGACATTTGCTACATGACAAAAGTGACATTTGCTATATAGATTATAGTCCAACGAAAGCTCTTTGGTGTGAATTAAGCACTAATTTAGACCACCAGGGTACCAAATCTTCTTTTAACTTTTAAGCATTTTTGCTCCAACTGCAGCGTTACTTGGTTGGTTGTACGGCGCGCTTTCCGGCGGGGGACTGGTGGCTGGCTGGGTAGCTGCTGTGGTGGTGGTATCCACATCCTGAAAATCAAGGCCTGGTCCCACACCAATCGTATCTTCATCCTCAACCTTTAATTTACCTGCAAACCTCTGAGCCGTTGGATTTTAGCGCCAGCCATTCACCACCTCACATTCGTATGAATGATGAATCCAATATTACAGACGACAAAAACCCTTTATTACCAATCATCCTCGTCTCATTGTTTCATTTAATTTTAAACACACCCCCCGACATCGAGAAACTCATTCAGCGGTGGAACCAGAAAATTTTCGGAGAGGTACCGTATATAATATCGTTTTTGATTAAATTGATATAATTATAATACAATAACAAATGATGTTATTTTAAACTAAAATGTGATCGGTTTATAATAAAACGCTATTTTCGGAGAGGTACTGTCATGATCAAGCAGGTAAGGTTGCATAATAATTGGAAGAAAAAAAATCTCAGCTCAAGCTCGTTCATTTACTAAACAAGTCAAGTGTGAGCTCAAGTTCAAATATAGGTTCAACTTGAGCTTGACTCACTTCTAAATGAGCTAAATATAATCAAGCAATACTTGACTTGTTTGGCTCGAATAACAACCCTAGTCAATGTATAACTTGTTGCACTCATAACATATAATAATGTATAACCAAATATACAAATTTTAAACTTACGTAACTTCTCATCTAATTGCCGAAACGATTAGTATAACCTCTCATTTCGAAGTTCTCGAGATGAATTATGGTATCTGAATGTTAATTTAAGTAAAATATAAAAGCAATATAGTCTATTGAAACAAAATTAAAGTGATTATATTGCAAGAAATGGGGATAATTGTAATACTTCTACCATCCCTTTTAATATGGAACTTTGCAACATCATCCGTCATGATGATCAAGGAAGTGCTTTACGCTCCGCCCTTGGTTCAAAGCAGACCGTTAGATTGTGGTTAATGCAATTAATAATAAAAGAACTACACCTTGAGATTTTGTAGTGGTCATAGAAGAAATCAAGAATATCAGCAACCAGTTCGAGGCTATTATTGTCCAACATTGTTATAGGGAAGCAAACTGATCAAATGCAAATTTTATCACTATACACGACTATAATTTTAGTCTTGTCTCTATCTATAACATTAGGAAAGTTTATAAAATCATCCGATTGGATGATCAATGATGAATCTTCGAGTAGAAGATATTTCGCGTCTTGCCAACGGTAAAAAAAAAAAAAACACACACAATTCAAATATATATTTCACAGCCCAAACATAATGTGACATCCTAAACTTATTAAATTTTTATAAATATATAATGATTTTAAGAAGATACCACGGTTGAGTTTATATATATATGGTTGAAGATGGGGAATGATACATATATGTATATCTCGTATTGAAAACTTTTATTTTATAGTTCCGTGCCTAATAGTACGATTATCTCGTTGAAGGATGATGTCTGTCTTCTTACTTGAGTATTCTTCAAATTTAAGTCACGTGCCGAAGATAAATTTAGGGCAAAAACGACTGATGTAACTTTTCTAGACATTACTCCGTCGTAACTTACAATCAACGTCGACAATCAGTAATGCGCGAGAGAAAATGCAAGATACGGGTAAGAAGAAGCGAGGAAGAGTTGTAGATGGAAGAAAACCTCAAGAGCTGACACATTACAGTAAGATGAGCTGAGAAACAAGCAAATAAAGGCCAAATAGTTTGCCTTACATTGAAGTCACGGATCTACAAAACTGTAGTATATATGTAAACTATCGGATCCACTTGGAAACTCTGCTGTGTTTTTCACTGTACTAAAATTAACAAGATTAAATTTGCATGGTAAAATTAGGCAATTCAAGAGAAGATAAAACGGGATATAACCATTCTGAAATGGCTCATCGGAAAGGACTTGTGGGTACTTGGTAGTACTCATAGGTCCTCGATTCGAACCCCGAATGACCGCTCTTTATTTACCAATTCAAAAACCGGAACATGTGTTATGCCATATATAAATTTAAGAAGATGTGTCCAATTATTAATTTCATGTATTTATTATTGATACGTTAAGATCCTCTGAGGTTTCGATATTGCAATTCCTGACTCTTACATTTCTTCTTTAAACAATCTAACGAGAAAACTTGATACATTTGGCATCACTGATCCTTAATATAAGTGGTTGTTTTGTTTCAGTCAAATAGCTCAAACAATTAATTTAACTCCACGAATTGTCATTCACTAATCAAAATCAATGGGTTTAATTAATTAAGGACATTGATCAAGTCCATGAATAAGGTGCAACCTTGAGTCCACAACATTAACGTGAGCCAGTTAAAAATAAGGGATTTTCTTTAATTCATAAGCCTAAAACTGATTTTCAATGTAAATTACTGTTACAAGTGTATATATAGAAGAACACTGGTTGCGTCACCATGATTTATTTTCTCTCATAATCTCCGTCGGGTCGAGATGAGGGACGCACGGGGTGAGTGATTTCACTTTTTGGAGCATAGAAGAACAAATCTAAATAAGATAGGAAAAATATGACTGTCTTACTTCATTAAATAAATAATATAATATTTAATTAAGATAAAACTCATAAGTAGGTAATTATCATAATTTACACAAGTACTAAATAATGAACACCTAAACTATAGGCAAATTTACATACAATCACCACTAAAATATCAATCTTTTCACATAACCACCTCTTAAATAGAATATTACAGCAAACCGCCCTTTAAGGGGGTTTTGTCAACAAACAACCACCTATATTTCTATTCCGTTTGATGGTCTGTTAATTTGATAAGAAATGTCCAATTTACCCTCATCTCCCTTGTTAATTCAATAGAAAAAGAGAGCAGAGCACATTACTGTTGAGTGATTGTTTGATTTGAAGCTTCAATTTGAATCTCTTTCTTGAATTCATGGAGTAGGTAAGAGATCAATTTCACAAAGGATAGAGATAAAATCTAATAGAATTTTGATGACTAAGTCAAACGAACCCTAATTTCACTAAAATTTAGTCGGTATCCTAATTCAATTAAAAAGTTGAAGGACTGAATTCAATTAGGGCTCCAGTAGTTGGGTCGATTCAAAATGAATGAAAGTTTCGATTCAATTAGCAGTTGAATGATTCCAATTATTTGCCCAAACCAACTAATGAGATTTGAGATTATCAATTTAGAGGATTTAGTCTATTGGTGAGATTTGGAGGAGACGAAGAGCAGTTTGTCTCAACCTATCCATATCCATGACCAGTTGACCACAAGCTTGCTTCAATTGCGCCTCTTGAGACTAGTAATGTAAGGCCAGTGTGGCCCATGATCCATTGACCTTGTAGCCTTTGTTCTTAGTTTAAGATAGCTGTCTCCCACAATTGTCTTGGGGAACAAGCACTCAAGAATATATATTGTATAGAGCACTGTTAAATTACTGCAATGAATATGGAGACAAAACTATTCAAAACACAAACGCTTCTATGGTATCAAAGCCACTAGGACACGCGTCCATCTAAAGTTTCTTCCCCTACAGAAACCCTAAAGTTCTTTTTTTTTCATCTCCTATCTGCTTCTCACACCGCCATGGTGCTAATCCCACAACCCACAGACAACCTTCCTTTGTCTTCCTTTTTCGCTGCTTCCCATGTCATTACAGAGAAGTTGTCTCACCATAACTTTCTCATGTGGAAGACTCATATCACCCCATATCTCAAGGCCACGAGCCTCTTTCCTCTCCTCGATGGATCTGAGCCTTGCCCAGATCCTCTTCTCAAGGCCATCCTTACCGCTTCTCTCACCTCAGACATTCTTGCCCAGGTTATCAACTGTGTCTCCTCTCCTCAGATTTGGAATTGCATCCAATAGCTCTTTGCTGCCCAGTCCAAAGCCCAAATCGTCCATTGTCACCTACAACTTGCTTCCTTAAATAAGGGCGCAGAGTCCATCCCTGAATTTTTCAACAAGGCAAAACGTCTGTCATCCCTTCTAGCCTCAACCGGCCAGCCCATCTCTGACACGGAGTTTGTAACTTATCTCCTCGTCGAATTAGGTACTGATTATGACCCTGTTGTCACGTCCTTATCCACCCAATTTGAGACACACCAGATCCCACTCAAAATCTCTCTCATCTCCTCAAATATGAAGCCCGCCTTACCCACAACACCACTCAAACCGATCAGCTCACCATTTCCAACACTACCCCCGATTCCAACCCACAGGCGAACTACACCAATAGCAACAAAAGGGGTCGAAACTTCAACTCCGGTCGTGGTAACTCCAGCAATGGGCGAGGAGGTTCTCGTGGTGGCCGCGGTAGATCCTCGTACGGTCGAGGACAAGGTCGTGATACCAATTTTCATGGTGGTCGGGACACTCGTCCGATCTGTTAGTTGTGTCAAAAGCGGGGCCACACGGTAATCAAGTGTTGGTATCGCTTCGACCACGCCTTCCAGGCGCCACCACCAACTTCATTTCAGGAAAACTTCACCACCAATATGCCCTTGTGGTTCCCCGCCACCATTGCTGCACCAACTCCACCACAAGCCAACTTCATTGTCGCTAAGTCCCCGTCTATCGAGCACTGCCGCCTAGGTCACCCATCTGCTAGGGTTTCATCTTTGCTTTCTAGTTCTTTACCTTTAGCCCATAAAGAAGGCATACTTGTTGGCCAACCAGGGTGTCTTGCTTGCTCATGAGCTAAAGCCCATGCTTTACCCCACCCTCCAAGTTTTAGTAGATCTACAAAACCTCTCTAATTACTGTTTATGGATGTTTGGGGCCCAGCCCACCATATTTCATCAAATGGATATCGTTACTATTTAGCTATTGTTTACGACTACAGTCGCTTTATTTGGCTATTTCCATTTGCCTCTAAAAATGTTGTTTCCCGCATTGCTCACACCTTTATTACATTCGTTACCAAAATTTTTAACATATCCATTAAAGAGATCCAAACAGATGGTGGAATTGAGTTTAAGCCCCTCAAACCAATTTTCCAATCAATGGGGATTGCCCATCGCTTAACTTGCCCACACTCTCACACACAAAATGGAAGCATTGAAACCTGCCATCGTCGGATTGTCGACACCGGCCTTACTCTCCTCAAACATGCCTCTCTCCCTCTCACCTATTGGGATTGTGCTTTTGATACAACCACCTATTTAATAAACCGATTGCCAACCCCTGTCCTCCAAAACAAAAGCCCCTATGAGTGCCTTTTTCAAAAACCACCGGATTATCAATTTCTAAAGGTCTTCGGATGCCTTTGTTTTCCGAATCTCTGACCCTATAATTCCCATAAACTCTCCTTCCGTTCTACACCCACCATTTTTCTTGGCTATGCAAGCAATTACAAGGGTTATATTTGTATTGATTGGATCAACAACCGAAAATACATCTCTCGGGATGTAATATTTCATGAGCAAGTGTTCCCTTTTAATAAGCCACTTGTAAGGCCATCTCCACATAAATGTGACCCAGCAGCCTTGCCCGGCCTTCTCCCTATGCCTAATATACAACCTCTTATTTTTCCGCAAAATGGGCCTCCTAGCCCAACTCCACCCCCCTTAACTAGCCCATCTCCTTCATCAAGCAGGGATGACTCCACATCCTCTCCAAGCCCCACCCTAAATCCAAAAAACTCCAATGGCGAGCTTCTCCCTACCACCACGCCGTCACATCCTACTTCAGCATCCGCCCCCTCTGAACATCCCATGACCACTCGCCTTCGTGATCGCATCACCAAACCTCTTATCCGACAAGATGACATTATTCCCTGGCTAAAACCCCATTGTTCATCCTCCATTGTTATACCTGAATACCTGATGAACCCAATAACTTTACCGAGGGAAGCAAATTTCACGAATGGCGGGCTGCAATGAGTGCTGAATTTCAAGCACTTCTTTCCACTAAAACATGGGTCCTTGTTCCTCCTAACACCTCTTCGAATGTTTTGGGTGTGAAATGGGTCTAGAAGACCAAGCAACATGCAAATGGCACAATCGAGCGGCGAAATGCTTGTTCAGTTGGCAAAGGATTCAATCAAATTCAAGGTCTTGATTACTCAGAGACTTTCAACCCCGTTGCCAAGCCATCCACCATTCGACTTCTCCTCTCCCTTGTCGCTATGCATCAGTGGTCCATCCGACAATTGGATATTCAAAATGCATTTCTACATGGGACCTTGACGGAAGACGTCTTCATCACTCAACCTCCAGGTTTCGTTCATCCCTCTTTTCCCTCTTATATTTGTAAATTACAAAAATACCTTTACGGTCTTAAACAAGCCCCTCGGGCTTGGTTCCATCGGCTGAGTGAATCTCTTGTTGATATGGGATTCACTCCTTCTCAAGCCGACACCTCCCTCTTCTGCCATCACCATCGGAACGCGGCCATCTTCGTATTGGTTTATGTTGACGATTTATTAGTGATATCTAATTCTGATGCCTTGTCTATTTCCTTTATCGCTGCACTGTCTAACTTGTTTCCAGTTAAGGACCTCCACCCTCTGTCTTATATTCTGGGCATTGAAGCCAAGCGCTCAGCTAGCGGCATCTTTATTTGCCAAAGCAAATACATACGAGATCTTTTTCAGAGAGCAAACATGGCTGATTCCAAAGCAGTCAGCACCTCAATGTCTCCCTCTTCTATTTCCTCACAAGATGACTATCCGCTCTTCGATGATCCATCGCAATACCGCAGCATTGTTGGAGGTTTACAATATCTTGGCTTCACACGACCGAATATCTCCTTTGCGGTCAATCGAGTTTGCCAATTTATGCACCAACCAAGAATGGTGCACTGGAAAGCAGTCAAGAGAATTCTCCGTTACCTCAATGCAATTGCGGAGCTCAATTTCACCTTTCATCGAAACCAAACAACTCTCTTTCCGCCTTCTCTGATGTAGATTGGGGAAGGGATCCCGCTAATCGTCGCTCTACCTCTGCCTACTGCATATTTCTCGGCAACAATCTGATCTCGCCCGTTCCTCTACCAAGGTTGAGTATCGAGCCATCGTTAATGCCTCTTGTGAAACAATATGCATACAACGTTTGCTGGCTGAACTTCACATCACTCTCCCAACTCCACCAATACTTTGGTGTGACAATATTGGAGCTACTTACCTAGCTGTCAATCCTGTCCTACATCATCGTATAAAACATCTCAGCTTGGATTATCATTTCGTCAGAGAACGGGTGAAAATTGGATCGTTAAAGGTGTCCTTCATCTCCTCAAAAGATCAGCTTGCAGACGCCCTAACCAAGCCTCTACTGTCTGCTCGTTTTCATGATCTGCGCTCTAAACTTGGGCTCACCCATGTTCGGATCGACGGGGGATAGTAATGTAAGGCCCAGTGTGGCCCATGATCCATTGACCTTGTAGCCTTTGTTCCTAGTTTAGGACAACTGTCTCCCACAATTGTCTTGGGGAACAAGCACTCACGAATATATATTGTATAGAGCATTGTTAAATGACTGTAATGAATATGGAGACAAAACTATTCAAAATACAAACGCTTTTAGAGACACCTTTCGATCCTCTCATATTTTCAAGCAACAGATCCATTATAATGTACTCATATATGAAGACCAAAAGAAGCAAGCTATCAGAGAGAGCAAGCCATGGATAGGGAGAGGATGAAAGTGGTCAAAAGAAATCTACTTGCCAAGCATTTCCACTTCCAGATCTGCAAAGAACTGAAAAAATAGTTTTATTTTTTATTTTTATTTTCCTTTCGTAGAGAATGGGCTTAGAAAGATGGGGCAAAGTGGTCTTTTTCGATCTATTATCTAAGAGGTTATCAAACGGAATACGAATAAGGGTGGTTCTTTGACTGAAGTCTTTTAAAAGGTGGTTTGTTGTAATTTCCAATTTAAGGGGTGGTTATGTGAAAAAGTTGATATTTAAGAGATGGTTTTATGTAAATTTCCCTAAAATATAATAATGCATAAAAATATAATAAGATAGATGTGTTAAAATGGGTCCCGTTGTCCAAGCCGCATCGGCCAGCACCAGGCCAGCATAACCGAACCACTGCACCGTCGCGCAACCATAGGTGTGTAGACATAGGTGGTTGTGCGGACATGCGCTGAGCTCATCTACACTTCCGCTTTCGAGTTATGTCATCTTGTTGGCTCCTTTGCCTTTTCCATCTTCGTCTTCACCTTCCAAGTTGCAAAAATGTGCAATGAGCATGGTTTTGAGCCGGTGCTCGACTAATACAACCATCCAATGGTGTCAGTTTTTTATGCCATCAATTACCCACCTTAAGTTGATTCCAATTTAATGTGTGTGAGGAATGAATCGATATATACATGTAAACAAAAATGAGATGATATAGAAGTAATCGATCAAATTTGTAGTCTAGTAAGAGGATCTCTAAAAGACTTAGTAAAACAATCTCTAAAATAGAGAAGAAAATTATAAAATCTCTATAAGTTTTACCTTGTAGCTTTCAACCGTTACTCTATTTTACGTATTTTACATTTACTATTTTGATTATTCATTGGTTCAATTTGAATTAGGGGAACACTTTTAATTCTTTTTCTTTTCCTATTTTTGTGATGCAAGTGTGATGGGGTTTTGGGAGCTAGTGAGCATTTAATTTTAGATGTTTTTTTAAATGCTAAAAATATAGATATTTTTTCGTTGTTTCTCATATATTCTTTATTTTAGAGAAAGAAATAGAGGAGTTGTTGGATGAGAAAGACTCTACTATTTTGTTAAATTTCTACTTTCCTCTATAATAGAAATGTTGTTGGATATGCTTTAACGATCCCTCAAAAGTACGCATTTCTTCTGAGAAAATATAGATGAATGAGCTAGTCACAATTATATTATTATTTTTAGTGTGATTTAAACAATGGAAACATGCCTCACATAAACCATATTACAACGAATAAACAACACAAACATATTCAGAACAAAGAGTAATGAATTAATCAAAATGCATAAATCATATATTAACTATAAAATATTATAACAACAGGCCTTATATGTCGTAAACCAATGCATTGAATACAAACAAAACTACATAAAAGGTTTAGCCGAGCATGGCTTTCCGAAAACTATAAAAATGATGAAAGAAAGAGAGATGTGTTATGAATGAGTTGTGTGTTTGAGAGTAAAGTGGTTAAGAGGAGAGACCAATTTATAGTGCTTTTAGGAACCCTAGAAGTCGTCATCCTTTGTGTGCAAGCAAAGCCCAATTGACCAGATTCGGCCATTGAAGAAATCTGCTGAGATACGGGATCGGCGGGTGTCGATGGGATCGGTGGGATCGGTGGTTGAAGAACCTCAGTGTCCACTGGAGTCAGCGCATGCACTCAAGGGTGGGGTTGAGGGGGCCTAGGGGGTCATGTGCCCCCCTCTCATTTGAAAAAAATACATAGGTGTATTCTCCCCATCCCTAGCTTCGTTTTGACATATAATACGCTCTAATCCGACATCTGAGTAAAAAGTTATAAATGTTTAGAAATTGAAGTTATATTAATCACTTTAATTTTATTTCAATAGACTATAATGCTTTTATAATTTACTTAAATTAACATTTACATATTGGAATTCATCTTGAAAGCTTCAAATTAAAATGAGATATAATTCTAATTATTTCGACAATTAGATAATAGTTACGCAATTCATCTCAAAAGCTCCAAAATAAGATATTATACTAATATATAATAAGTTACGCAAGGTTAAAATTTTTACTCCTATTTATACATTATTCTATGTTAAGATTCCAACAAGTTTAAAATTTTTATGCCTACTTTCAATTCTCACTGATAGTCTGGTTTGCTACGTCTAAAAAGACGTTCTCAAGTGCATTGATAATGAGGTTATTCTTCAATATTTCCAGGGTATGAAAACTTGAAAATTGGATTTACCTCGTTTATCATCGAGTTCAACTGTATCGTAGTATAGATTCTTCTATTAGAAATGTTAAGCTCTTTGTAATAGGAAACCTTGTATATATCATTTTGTGCTATTTTGTAATATCGAACACATTATGGTTTGTATGACTCCTTTCGTCGTATTATTGTTCACTACTGTGGTGCCCCCTCTCTCGGAAAATCCTGGCTATACCACTGCCTACGTTGACTCCAGTGGGTACTAAGGATCTTCCGCAGAGCGTTGAGGATCGGCGAGCACCGCAAGGTTGCCGCAGGCGCCGCTCCTGCAAAACTCATTTTCTCTATTTCTTTTGGTCTTGGCTTCTTGGCTTCGCTTCTTCTTTTGATCCTTGACTCCTTCTAGATTCTTCCTAGCTGTAGAGTGTAGCATTGTTCTTCTCCTTATGCTTGGTTCCGAGAATCTGCATAAATAGATATAAAATGTGTAGATTCTGAACTTGTAAATAAAAGACAATGAATGCGACTTATGCTTAAAACATGTAAATATGCAACCTAAACTAACATAAAACTACCTAATATGCCTATGCAAAACATGCATTATCACGTGCCTAAAACCTTCAAGTCTTGAATAATGCATAAAAACCTAATGAAAGTGGATGAATGATTTGAGAGATTATTTTATGAATGAATGGATACAAAATGCTAACAAGAGAGGTCTATTTATAAGGCTTAAAAGGCCGTAGAAACCTTAGTGTCACCATGGCTTAAAGGGTAAGTAATGAGCCAAAAGATAGGATTTCTGTCGTCATTCTTGATCTTGAGAAGATTTGGTCTCATCAGCATTGGTGGGGACCACTCCAAATATCATCGGCAGGAGCCTCTATCGGAGGGTGCCATCCTCATGTCCGAGGGCGCCACTATGCATGAGCGCCTTTCTTCCTTATGTGAGTGTGATGGGGTGCAAACGTCGTTGGCACTTTCCCCCCTCGTCAAATAGTAATAATATCTAAACTCAAGTACAAAAACCAATAGATTAGGCAATCAATCACTTGATAAACCAAATAACTACTAGTATAGCGATGAAGTCCGGTGTCGAACCCACAGGGATAAGCGATTTCCTATTCAATAACTCTAAGAAAAGACTCTTATGACAAATCAATGATTTGTAGCAAGTAATAAAGATGTAAAAGTAACCAGATTTATGATTGCAAACAGATTGTTATCAAAGTAGAAAGAACATTTCACCTGCAATTCTCTGACAATGGTTGAAATTCATGGTCCTCGGATTGATCTATTAGTTATTCATATTCATAGGTCTACTTGACTAAAGTTGAGAGATTCACAGAGATTCACTCATCTTATTCAATATCACTAAAGAATAGCATTAAAGACTCAAGTAATCAAGACCAATTGACACATTGGCGCAACACAATTAAGACTAATAGGCGCATACCGAACTCAGCCCTAATCGAATATCCTCAATAAATATCAATTGAAATCATCCACTACAAAGACAAAGAAACATCATTATCTCAATACCTTTGTTTGCTATCGAGAAAACAACAACGAATCCATAACTAAGATGCAATTCCTAACACGGTGATCAGTCATAGAAAGGAACACAAATATAATAATTAAGCACAAGATGATAACTAAGAATATAAATAACCAAATATAATCAAATCCTCACAATCCAAACAACCATGTCTTTGAATCACAAGCGAAACTATGAGTTTAGCAACTCATAGGCCAATTCTTTACTCTCTCTCTCTCTCTCTCTCTCTCTCTAATTGTGTTCATAGTCTCACAAAAATCAACAACCACATGGCGAATGGAACTAAAATAACCTAATAAATGCTCTCAAAGAGTCGGCCAAAACCCTAGTAGGTATAAAAAATATAATAATAGGAAATAATAGTTTTGGATCCAAAATCGCAATTGCTGGAAACCTGCCCACGACGGGCGTCGTGCAAAGGGCGACGGGCGCCACCTATGCAGTGTCCGACTTTCCTCAATTGTCTTCAATAAACTCCAATGTCGTGCTTCCTTTCTCCTCTTTAGCTTCATCATTATCCTCCATATACTCCAAAATATGTCTCTTAAGCTCTTCCAAAGCTCATTCAAGGGTCGGAATGTAATTCTGCAGAATAAACACTAAAAATGCGTAGATTCCAAACTCGAATACTTCACAAGCAATATACGAAATTAGACTCAAACAATAGCAAAACAACTACCTAATTGCAATATGAAATACCTATAATGCCTATATGAAATATGCATTATCAAATCCCCCCACATTTAAATCTTGCTTGTCCTCAAGCAACCATAAAGCAGAACATCATCTACGCATCCCTCAGGAAATCTTTCATAACTTTACTCATCAAAAGCAACATCATCAATAGTGCAAATATAATCAAAGCACATAAACGTCATAACATGTATATAAGGGATCAAGTTGCTTGCATGCTCAAAAATACAACCTTACCAAGGATAAATGTGCATCTCTCACTCTCATGTGTTTAGGCTTTAAGCATACACTCACCTCAATTCCATATGCAAGCATCAACTCAAATATTGAAATTTATATCACAAAATTTCCACCGGATACGTCAATGCAAAAATAAGGACATCAAGAGGACTTTCGCTCAGTGGAAACCTTCATAGAAGATTCCATTCGACGGGGTTGTAATGGGGCTTGGTAGAAACATAAGGGCAATTAATTGTATTTGGTTATGTGGTGCTATAAATTCCGGGAAAACAAGATTCCAAAACTCCCAACATATTAGAAACCAACTCAATAACATTAAGCTCACAAATGCACACCATCTATCAATATCATAAAAAACTCCAAAATCATCTCATAATCATCATATCATATCTCATCTCATCATCTTACATATCATGCAATCTCAACACCCAAGGAATATAACTTCTAATCAACATAAATCCAATTCTTCCTCATTATGCAAACATAAAATAAATGGCTATTTTATTCTTTTTTTTCTCTTTTTTTTCAGATTTTTTTTCTTTTTTTTAATAACTTACTTTTACCCCTAGGTGAACTTTATCCATTCTAGGTCCAAGCTTTTTATTTCTTTTTTCTTGAGCGAAAATACATGAAAACCCAATGCATAAGAATGAGGGAATAAATAAGCACATAACATTACATCTTCTCAAAACCATAAACCATAATATCACACTTTAGCTTCATTCTCCTCAATCTCCAAAATAGATTTCATAACTCACTCAAAATCTCAATTCCCCCGGAATAAGGGTAAGGCTCATCATAGGCTAGGAATAATAATTTTGTGAAGCTATCAATAAAAAGGATAAAGGCTGGAATTGGGTTCAAAGCAAGATATAACATAAGGTAGACATGGATAAATATGTGGCTAAAAGGTTGCCTCTATCATGTGAACTTATCAAGCAATGAACATGCATATAATCGGCCTTGAAAATAGATAATCATGGCAATACTCAATGATAAATGCATAGGAAGAGTAAATCACACAAGAAAAGCAAAATTAATGAATATAGATGTATCCCTTATAAGGCCAAAAATATCTCATTGGGACAAATTTTTGTCGAATTTCAAGCATACTCCCAAACATAGATTATACATGCTCAATTACATATGCCTAATCATAGCTCACATAAAAACCAATTTTCAGGATAAGATCAAATCATTCCAGAATTCCATGAGATTTATAAGATTATGCCAATATAAATTCAAAATAGGACACACTCAAATTGGATGGAAATCTTTGATAACACAATATGCAAAACAACAAACAAGACTCACTTTTTTTTTCTATAATTTTTTCGACATTTTTCACTTTTTTTTCATTTTTGACATTTTCTATAACATAAAAGAAATAACATAAAGGAAATAACAAAAATTAAAAACATAAATTCAAACATGAACTAACCTAACTAATTCACTTCACTTCCCCCCCCCCCCCCCCCACCCCCACCCCAACCACTTACATGTTGCATTGTCCTCAATGCATAGAAACAAAAAAAGGAACAATGAAAAATAAAAATAAAGGGTTTGAAGGAAGCAAATGATTAACCAATTACTATGAAGGCGGGGTCTGGGGTTCATACCGCTGATTGATGTCCTGATGGGCAATCAATATCGCGTTCTGAAGACTAGAGAGCTTCTCCGAAAGACTAGCGAGCTTATCAGCAGTGCTCGCCTCAAAATCAACAAATCGACGCTCAAGATCGTCCAAAGTAACACATATAGGCTCAGCGTCACCCTCAGCAATTTCTTCTCTCACTACGACATCAGCTTCTATGATCTCAGTAGGTCCATCATCAATAGCCTCATCATCAGTGGTCTCATCAGCAACAACAGGCCATCGTCTCTCTAGACTATGCTCATTCGGATCCAATGGAAACTGGTGGTAATAGAGACTAAAATCTGACATCCTCAGGCAATATGGTAGTTCCGCAGGTAGATAGTTATGATGCTCCTCTGCTTGTCCCGACTTCAATTTGAAACACTAGGTTCCATCTGGACACTGGGCCCATTCAGTCATCCTTCACCATTCTAGGCTGACATGATTGGAAACTTTATTTCCATCGAGGGACTACAAATCATCAAGAAAAACACCCACTCGGCGAGCAATCAACGATATCAAACCTCCGAAAATAATAAGGCGTTCAGGCCTCACATGAGTAGCTCTAGTCACCTCCATACAGTTTCCCAAAAATAGTTGAACCCAGTCAGGGATATGCACCCCTCTAGGAGTCAAGCAACAAATATAGCTCTAGACTCTCATAGTAACAATGGAATAATTCTCCACACCCAAGAAAGAGTTATAGAGTACCAAATAGCACAACCTCAACGCAAGATGAGTAATCGTGGATGCACAACGTTGTCGGCTCATCTCAAAGAACTGATCTGTAGCCTTCTTTCACATATCAAGAGGATTTGGAGCAACCAACTTGTCCCTAAATTTGGCATCAGCATGCGTTTTGGTAACACTAAAAGCTTGTGCATTGAGATCCTTAGTTACCATGAACTTCCGATTCCTCGGCTGAAAACAAATCTCCATATTAGAACGATAATCCAGGGTGACCAAGAACTCTCTCACTAATGTCATATAGGTATAATCCCGGGGGGGGGGGGAGAATAGGGTGGATTCATACGCCCTCTTTTCAAGCTTGAGCCAACGATCCTCTTCTTCCCAAGATAGCAAATGGGGCTTCTTCATAACTAGAGCAGGAAGCATGATGCAACTCGAGGAAAAACCGAAGAAAAACCATGAAAACAACCAAAAGACAGGCTCTCTGCAAAGACGGTGGGCGCCGTTTCTGGGGCGGCGGGCCTCGTGTACTCAAAACCTCAAATCCGAGTGAAAACGTTGGAAAACCGACGTCCACACTCCTCCAAACTTGAAACTTTCATGAACAACTTGGTTTCAAATGGTTCTCAGGTGATAGGTAGGGGGATGGTATGTGAAAAGTTGAATTTTGTGGATGTAGGGTAATGGTGGAGAGTGTTTTCGTGGACAAAATCAATTAAAACTCACGGTTTTAGGTTTTTGGATTGGATTCAAGTAGGCTTTTGGGTTTTGTAGATATCTTGATCAAGTTTCGTTGATTCAAATTAGGGAGTAGTAATATATGGTGAGTTGGAAGGAATATCTATCAAAAAGAAAAATAGAAAATATTAGAACTAGATAGAATAGAAAATAGAAAAGATAGAACATCTAATCTTAAGAAGTAAGGAAACTAACCCTAAAAAGAAAAATAATCTAATCCTAGTAAGATAAATATAAATAATCTAACCCTAAAATAGATACAAAATAATCTAACCCTAAAAATAGATAGAAAATAATCTAATCCTAAAATAGCAAAAAATAATAAATATAGAAACTTTCCTTCAAAGTTTACCAAAATTCGGATTCGTCTGGCGGACATGGGCGGCGGGCGCCGTGTCCACAGAATGTGATTCCGCACTCCAAATCAATCAAATTCGTCTCAACACAGGTTTTAACTTACCATAGTTTCCGAAATTCAGCGACATGATGGATCCTACTTTATGGAATTGAAAACTAATTGAGAAATAGAAATAATACTACCTAACGACCTTAGGTTGCCTCCCAAACTAAGAAGCGCATTTGTTTCACGTCTTTGGATCGACGTGATGCATTTCATGATCAAGTTATTCCACCAAGATCCTCCACACTTGTCCTTTTCAAGACAAGATAGGGAACTTTAGGGACTTCTCCAACATATCCCTCAATTGCATCCATCGATTCCTTCTTGAAATGAGTTACTCCCGGAGGTTGCCCTGCAATTACAAAAACCTCAACATTGTTAAGAATTGATTTCTCATAAAGAATAGAAATATAATAATTTGAATTAGACACATTGTCATGTGACTTAAACAAATTCTTAATTTTCCTCTCAATGTCATCTTTCCCTAATCCAATTTCATCTTTGTTCAAAGACTCAAGATTCATAGGTTCAGTTTCAACAGAAGCATCTAACAAATCATTTGATTCATTCATGTGATTACTTTCATTAGAGTCAAGAACATCTACAGAATCATTGGTAGAAGAAACAATAGGCTCAAATATAGAAAACTTAATCTTTCTATCATCAAACTCCATGGTTAGTGAATCTTTAAAGCAATCAATCTTAGTCTTAGTCGTTCGAAAGAATGGTCTTCCCAAGATAATTGGGGTTTCAGGCATACCTTGTTCCATGTCTAGAATGAAGAAATCAATTGGAAATATCAAATCATTTACCTTTACCAAAACATCATCAACAACTCATCTAGGCTTAATACTAGAACGATCAACGAGTTGTATAGTAGCACCAGTTTCAGATAATGCATTGAGACCCAAAAACATGTACAAGTTATAAGACATAACATTGATTGAAGCACCTAGGTCTAACATAGCTTTGGTGAAGCTAGCATTACTTATTGCACATGGGTTAATAAACATACTTAGATTTTCGCACTTTTCAGGCAATCATTTATGAAGTAAAACAGAAACATTTTCACTTAAACTTAACTTTTCTTTCTTTCACATCCTTTGCTTGCGTTTCATCGTGCATAGTTCTTTCAAAAATTTTGCATAGCGAGGCACAGTTTTAATCAAATTGAAAAGTGGAATATTTACCTCACAATGAGCAAAGGTTTCATAAAGAATTTATTCATCTTCCCACTTACGATCAGATCTTAAGGCATAAGAAAAGGGTGGTGCAAGTCTTCAAACCCCAAAAGACCACTCTTTAGAAGATTTCTTCGAGGATTAAACAATGTCAGAAGTCAGATCCATCACTGGAGGAGGCGATGGGCGGTGGGCGCCGTCTATGTAGTGTGTCTCCAATTCCGTTTTGTCCTCCTTATTTCCCAAATCAAATTCTTCCCTAGGCCTCTCTTCAACATTCCTAGTGGACACATTCACTTGTTTACCTCCTCTAAGGATCATGACGCTAACATTCTCCTTCGGATTCACTACCACTTGAGATGGTAACTTCCCCGAATCTTTTGCTTTCAATTCACCAATCTCCTTAGCCATCTAACTTCAAAACTTTTCTTGAACACCCATCTTGTCCAATAACAATCTCAATGTCTCATCGCCATCTTCTTGTTGAGTGTTTCTATGACGATTCTCAAATTGTCCTCTCTGAAAAGGAACTTGTTGCCGTTGAATCCACTTCGATAGTTTGAATTGTAGCCCTGATTGTAATTGTTACCAATGTTGCGGTGAAGTCCATTATCCATAGCATTCAATTCAACGGTGTCCTCCTGAATCGAGGGACACTTATAATTCGGATGAGTTGGATCTCCACAAATACCACAAGGTCTAGGCTGATGGGGTTGATTAATTTGCACACCCATCTTGTTCACTATCTTCATAAGCCTATCGATATCATCATTGTGTCCATTTCTCGAACTATCCAATTTATGAACTCCTCTAACTCCTTGTTGTCTCCCATATTGTTGCAATGCATTAGCCAACCCTTAAAAAAATCTGCATTGCTTCCTAAGGTATTTTATCCAAAATATCTCCTCCACTAGTAACATTGATGAAACTCCTATCGGTGTCAAGCAAGCCTTCATAAAGATGTAGCACTAGATCATCCTCGGGTATACCATGTTGCAGACAACTACCCTTAAGCCTTTTGAACCTCTCAACATACTTATAAAGACTATCCGTAGGTGATTGCTCAATACTGGATAGCTCTTTCTTAAGTTTGTTGAGGCGAGTCGCAGGAAAGTACTTTTGCATGAAAGCTTTCTTCAATTGCACCCAAGTAGTAATGCTTTTTGGGGGTAGGTAATAAAGTCAATCACTTGCAGAATCTTTCAAGGTAAAGGGGAACACTCTCAACATCAATTGGTCATCATTTATGCCTTGGGGTCTAAGTCTGTCACACACGCTCACAAAGGTAGGAAGGTGTTTGTTTTGTTCCTCCCCAGGCAATCCATGAAACTAGGACAAAATAGAAGACCAATTCGACTTATACTCAAATCTTGAACCCTCGGAGAGATCAGGAAGACTAATTGCAAGTGGTCGGGCACTCAAATTACGTTCTTTTAAGTTTCTCAGGGTCCTTATTGGCGCATCAACAACTCTGTCTTCTGCCATCTCCTTATTTGTCTCAAATTCAAGCTTCCTCTTCAACCTAAGAGATCTTTCAATCTCAGAATCAAAAGATAAAGGCAATGAATTAGAAGATCTAGTTTGAACCATACGAGGACACAAAAGACTCAAAGTAAAGAGTAATTGAAAGAGATAAAGAAAAGCAAACTCCTTTCTTCTCCCCGGCAACGTCACCAAGAATTTGATGGGGTGCGAACGTTGTTGGCACTTTTGGCCCTCGTCAAATAGTAATAATATCCAAACTCAAATACAAAAACCAATAGATTAGGCAATCAATCACTTGATAAACCAAATAACTAATAGTATAGCGTTGAAGTCCGGTGTCGAACCCATAGGGAGAAGCGATTTTCTATTCAATAACTCTAAGCAAAGACTCTTATAACAAAACAATGATTTGTAGCAAGAAACAAAGATGTTAAAGTAACCAGATTTATGATTGCAAATAGATTGTTATCAAAGTAGAAAGAACCTTTCACCTGCAATTCTCTGACAATGGTTGGAATTCATGGTCATCGGATTGATCTCTTAATTATTCATATTCATAGATCTACTTAATTAAAGTCGAGAGATCTACAGAGATTCACTCATCTTAATCAATATCACTAAAGAATAGCATTAAGGACTCAAGTAATCAAGACCAATTGGCACATTGGCTCAACGCAATTAAGACTAATAGGCGCATACTGAACTCAAGTCAGTTGAAGTTGTCGTCTGACAAGCTGAACTTGTTTCGAACTTTGTGAAGGCCTCGATTATCCAATCAAGCATTATGAATATGTGTTAGAAAGCTCTTTCCAAGAGATACAACTTTCCTATTGACATCAAGACTAAAATCGAAAGTGCATAAATAAGAACTGTGATCACAGTGGGTGTCACTGCTATCGCAACAGCAAGGAACAACGAGAAGCTAAAAACCTAAGTGATGAGTGTTGCCATCAAATCATTATACCATTGTTATCGCAACAAGGGTTTCACTGCCATCGCGGCTAAGAGGGATGCAATGGCATCACGTGGAGGAGCCAAAGTGCGTTTCAGCCGTGTCATCCTTATTCGAGTTCATATTTTAGGAACTTATTTTAGCTGTAATTAAGTTAATTTCAATCTTATATCTAACTTAGTATTTTAGGAAGAATATATTCTATCTTTTTATATTTTTCAGGACTTATCTTAGAATGATCTTAGGCTATCTAAGGAGGACTTGGGGTGAATCATCCAATTTTCAAAGAAAACCTAGTTTAGAGCTTTTGTTTTCCATAGAGAGCTAAACTCCTTTTTCATGTTTGGTTAAAAAGTGAAGCTTTCGACACACACACATACACGTACACACACATATTGTGAGTTTTCCTTCCTCTTTATCTATTCCTTTAGTAATTTTATCCATCTGTACTTGAATGCTTATGATTGATTGCATGTTTTATTAGCTTGATCACCTAATATTGCATGGTTGAACTGATTGCTAAATCCGTAGGAGTTCGGTTATAATGAAATAGATTGCAGTGGCAAGTTGTAGTCTTTTGTGTTTGTTTTCCACAATCAGGCTATTCTGTTTGCATTAACTTGATTGTTCCTATTGAATTTCCTTGATATGCATTTCTATTGTTCATATTGAATCTAGATGTTTTCTAGGTTATCCGACAATAAGGGTTATTTGTGCCGATTAGGGCTTTTGACTATTTAGAGGGGAGGAATTGGTAATCGCTTCAAGTTAGGTATGCTATCACAACAGGTGGTTAAGGAATAGGTAATGTTGAGAAATTACAAGGATTGGGATAGTTCAGAGAGGATCACTAACATTAAAATTCAATAATAGCGGTGTTGACAACTCGTATAAAAATAATCGCTAACATTAAAATTACTCGCTAACATTAAAAATAATCAGCTGTGTTTTTGATCTTTAAAGATTTCTCATTTAGGTGGGAGCAACATTAGTGATCCGCACTTCCACGGGTTTTTCCCTTTCTAGTGGTGGGTTACTATTCTCCGCCTTCTCGGCACCGAGAAGTCGTGTGAGTCGTTGCACTCTCCCGTGTTCTCAGCAATCAGCATTCATCACTCACCTTGGATCTTAGTTTCATTGACTCCTCTGCTGGCTGACGACTTGTATGAGTTTTTTGGTTTTCTTTTATCTGTGCTGATTTTTGTTTTTAGAGTGTTGTATGTTGATGGATAGACCATATGCCGACTCATCGGCCTATTGAATTACTAGACAACTTGTTGTATGGTATCACAAATTTTTACCTAATAATAAAAAACAGGAACGACTAGGGACATTTTGGTATTAAGATAAAGGATGGACTTTTAGCTAATTAGGATTTGAAGATGGACATATAGTTAATTAAAATCTTTAGTATGGACCATTTACCTTATTCCCCCTTGGATTTTGGGGAAAACTGGATTTGATGATGCATTCCTAGCAGAGACGGAACTAGGGGTGGGTTGGGCTTTGCTGCAGCCCACCCCAAAATTTTAGAACTTATATAATTAGACGTGGAATATATCACAAAGTCTTTGTCGCTCAGATGGTTTGTTATGAGTGTTCATTTTAGGTGTATCCAAAATACCAGGGTTCGAATCCCCACCTTTACATGTTTTTATTTACTTCTGAAAGACTGGAGCTGCTTTTGCCTACAAACGGCGTGTTACCCCTAACCCAAGTCTGTACTGTGTGATTCTCTTATTCCCCCCTACCCGCCCTTTTTTTTTTGTGTTATATGTGTGATATAATTAAATAAAAATTTATTTATTGTATATTTTTTATTAGTTTTTTTCTAGGTGTGTATATATGTGGTATAGATGTGATATTAATAACTCTTAAAATGTAAGGACAAAAAAAAACCCTTCAAATTTTGATAATTGTATAAGACAATTTTAGCCTACCCCGATTTTCATGCTTGTTTCCGTGCATGATCCCTAGTTCAGGGTCGGACCTGAGGCGAGGCCGAACAGGCTGTCACCCCAGGCCCAAGTCGTATAGAGATTCTTGTAGGAGGTAAGGAAGTATTAGACAAGGAAGTAACACATACAATTGAAGTAGCCCAGTTGGCGAGGGATTCTTGTAGGAGTGCCAATTTGACCTTGGGATCTAGGGTTCGAAACCCACTCCCCCTACCTTGTGATTTTTTTTTTGCCTTTCATTTTTTATAAAAACACCCTCGCCTAGTGATTTACTTTTGATTTTTTTTTGCCTTCATTTTTTTTAAACCCACCCCCCCCTAATTTGAGTTTGATTTTTGTTATTTAATTTTTTCCCTAACCCCACCTAGTGATTTACTTTTGATTTTTTTTTGCCTTTCATTTTTTTTAAACCCCCAATTTGAGTTTGATTTTTGTTATTTAATTTTTTCTCTAATAATTTCAACTTTCGTTGATTTTTTAAAATTTAAATTCCTGTGTTTTTTTTGCCTTTGAATTTTTTTTTATATCCCCCCAGTTGGTTAGGCGAGGCTTATTTTTTTTTTTTAATTTTAACTTTCATTTAAATGTTTTTTGGTATTAAAAAACTATTTAAAAAACCATTTATTCTACCATACCTTATGTATATACATACTATAGGAGTATAATAGTGGAAGCTTAATTTAAATTTGACCTCGGGCCATTAAAACTCAGGTCCGGCCCTACCCTAGTTAATTAGGAAGCAGTAACACAGCATGTGTGCCCTTGTGAGTTGTGACTTGTGAGTGGCCGTTCACGTGTCTAGTCTTGCTATTTATATATTATCTCTCACTTTTTAACTCATAGTTTGCCCCCCAACTTTTACCTTCTTTTGCATTTTCATGGTCCTCTAATGGTCCAAACGACTCCCATCTTTTTCATTGTGATTTCTTCTTTAGAGATAAGGTACTGCATTCAATCCCCTAAAATGTCAATTCCCCACACACATTAGGGTTATCATCCAAGACAACTTTAAACATACATTTTGTTTGGACTATACAAAGGTATATGATCAATCTATACATCTATATATTTTTCCCTATCTCTACCTACTATTATTTCAATTGAAATGACTTGTTTGGTAGATTCGGCTATTACTTAGATCGGCAACGACACAAATAAGGTACATATTTGATTAATTAACTTAATTGCATCAGGTGAAACTGCTTGAAATTTAGGTAAGCCCTAACACTCGATGTTGCAATCCTTACCATAAAGCCCTAATACTCAAACACTGCCCTTGTTGATTTCTTCGACCTTAATTAAAAGCTACGTACTCTTTTCATGACCAATTGTTGAATAAAACTTAGTACATAGATGATTGATTAATCCAAACGATCATCTGTGTATTGAAGAATATATATAATTTAAGTTTCATTTATCAATTAATCACGAAAAGAGTAGCTTTATATAATCTCGGAATCGAAAGTTTCCACAGGAGCCCGTGACAATTTTCATTATGTGCTGATTAATTAAGTAAACCCCGAACAAATCAAAATTTCCGACATTCCGTTAAAATCATCAACACCAATTCATTATTAAATTTAGGGAAATTTCGCCAGGTACCCCTGAGGTACGGTCTTTTTCGCGAGGTGTACGAAAGTTTACATAATTTCGCCTGGTACCCCTCTCATTTGGGTAAAATACACAGCGTGCCATTGGAAGTTAAAGTTAACAGAGTTGCTTTCCTTTTCAGTTAACAACGTTAAAAAATTAAGAGAATACAAAGAAGAGTAGAAACCCCAACCGACAGAGAAGAAGGGCTCGATGACGGAAGGGCTCGATGATGGAAGGAGGGTCGACTGAGGATTTCGATTGAGAGAGGAGAAACCCCAACCGACACACCCTTCTTCAATTTCGGTCCTTATTTTCTACAATTTGGACGATGGAAGGAGGCTCGATTGAGAGTTTCGATTGAGATAGGAGAAGCCACAACCGACACACCAGCGATTCTCTTCAATTTCGGTGCACCTATTGGAGTGTAGAAGTCAAATCCAGGTTTGTATTTGAGTTTTCGAAAATTAGGGTTCTGAATATTGGGGTTTCGAGTTTGGGGGTTTCTGTTTTGAGGGTGTTTAATTAGGTTCTGAATATAGCAACAATCTTATAGTAACAATCAATTTTGGAGTGTTATAGGAGTAATCGAGGCTCCAACTGAATATTAGGGTTTCGACTTTGGAGTTTCGATTCGTTTAGAGCAGCAATCGAATTTTCATGTGTGTAATTGAGTCTCAATTTGTTTTGGAGATTGCCTATGGATAGGCATAAGCTTGTTAATCTCAGCTGCTAATCCTTGGGTTCATGAAAATTTGCATACCTCTTTGCATCAGGTGTATCTATTATTAGAACACTACTGCCAAGTGTTTTCTTGATTGTGTATTGTTCTAGCACATGCTACTTCATTCAGGAAATTATGGACTCTTCAGATGGAACTGCAAATGATGACTCTTATGTTTCAAATCCGCTATTGCCTTTTGTTTGCAAGTTGAAATTATAGTGATGATGCTTTTGCCTGTCCTTTACACTCGGTTGAGGAATTAAAATGAATTTGCCCATTTCCTTGATAGGTATTTGAGTTGAGTTCAACTCAGGGCCCCGAAGATGGTTTGAAGTTCTTCATCGATATACAAAACTTTAGAGTTCTGGTCTGTGGTGGAGATGGTAATGTTGCATGGGTCCTTGATACAATTGACAAGTTTGAGTTTGAGTTGCCTCCACCTGTAGCAGTTCTTCCTTTAGGCACAGGAAATGATTTGTCAAGGGTTTTGGAATGGGGAGGAGATTTCTCAAAAATAAAGGGGCAGAGTTTGATCAATACTTTGGAAATGTGCATCATGCCACACTAGCAGTGCTAGATCGATGGAGAGTTGAAATACGCAATATATTATTGGGTTCTAGTTGTTGTATTGATAGTATGTTTTGTCGCTATTTTAAAGCTCAATTAGCTTCTGACAAGTAAGAGCGATTCGGTGTATGGAATTGTAAAAACATATTCTAACAACTCAATTAGCTTAATCGAATATGGTTTTAAGGCAAGGAATTTTCATTGTTGAATCTGCAATATTTGTGATATGTGAATGAATTGGCATTGCTTGGAATTGTAAAAACATATTCTAACAACTCAATCAGTTACACTGAATAGATGTTTGTAGATAAAGACATCACTGGCTTTCAAATACCATGTTTTTAGATTGAAATTAAGGAGCTGCGAGAGCCAAAAACAAACACAAAATCTCGATTCCAAAGTTTACAGCACCTTAAAGGAGCATTATCCCGTGGTTCTACATGGTTGAGCACATATTGTTCATATCAGTATATACATATATTTCAACTCAAAAGGACAATCTTTCTTCTACTGAGTTCCCACCCTCCACGGAGCAAAGGACATCACTTCATCAACTGATTGCGGTTGTTCATCCGTGGTTGTCACCGTTGTCTTAATCTTCTTCGGTCTTCGTTGTACTCGTATGCCTTGTTCATCCGTGGTTGTGACCTTTACATGTCGACATGGGACCCCTCGAATTTTCCATTCCCTACACCCACACGTCATATCTTCAATGTTGACAGCCAATGTGGACTTATCTTCCATCACCTCATACTCAGTGGGTGATGCTTTGAAAACCTGAGACAAATCCATTTTATCAGCAAAACCAACAGCTACATCTTGTTCAATCAACTTATAATAGAAAAAACAGCTTCCAAAAACACATTTTAAGAGCAAAAATAGAGTCAACACCAAAACAACTTATATAATCAACTTGTAGCAGCAAAAACAAATTATAAAAGCCATTTGAACCGAAAAAACAGCAGCTGCTGCTTGTTCAATCAACTTAATAGAAAATACAGCCCCTAAAAACACATTATAACAACAAAAACAAAGTCTAACACCAAAAACAACTTGTATAATCAGCTTGTAACAGCAAAAACAGCTTATAAAAGCCATTTGAACATAAAAAACAGCATTTGGAATACTATCTCTTATATCCCATCCTACAAAACATAATTGAAACAAACAAATTTAACAAAATGCATATACCTTAATTCATAACAGATTATTAGAAAATGTGTATTTACAAACTACATTAACATCAAGTTTTACACCAATTTACCTGTTGAAACACACAAATTTTAAAAACTGCATAACCCCTAAGAACTATTGAATAGATGTTCAATTTTTAACCTAAACCCTAAATATGTGAAAAGGGGAGAAATTGAAGACACTAACCTGGAACGACCAGCAGTTGGCGAGCTATTCAAGTTCGGAGTCATGGTCGTCGGCCTACCCCTTCGGTTACCGTCGGCTTTGCTCTGAATCGGGACTGTTTGTTTGGGTTCTGCAAAACTCTCAGTCGAGCCTCCTTCCATCGTCCAAATTGTAGAAAATAAGGACCGAAATTGAAGAAGGGTGTGTCGGTTGGGGCTTCTCCCCTCTCAATCGAAATCCTCAGTCGACCCTCCTTCCATCATCGAGCCCTTCTTCTCTCCATGTAATCTCTGTACTCTTCTTTGTATTCTCTTGATTTTTTAACGTTGTTAACTGAAAAGGAAAGGAACTCTGTTAACTTTAACTTTCAATGGCACGCTGTGTATTTCACCCAAATGAGAAGGGTACCAGGCGAAATTATGCAAATTTTCGTACACCTCGCGAAAAAGGCCGTATCTCAGGGTACTTGGCGAAATTTCCCTTAAATTTAAAGCAAGGTACTATATATTTATCGATTCCCCTGTCGACTGAACACCATCCATATAGTTTTTTTCTTAAAAAAAAAAAATCTAAATGTATACTCTAATATCCAGATCGATCACATGCCGCAAAATCACTGCCAATTCTGCAAGAATAATAATAATAATAATAAAAATTCTGACATATATTGAAAGTTAATCTTGTAGTTTTGTGCAACTGGTCGGTGTCTTGATTCTACACAAAATGGATTTTTGTGGAGCTAATCTCAAATAGCCAATCGTTTCACTTATTTAAATCATGTATTCTCCAATGCATATCATTTATTATCGAATGGGTGAGTTCATGTAGACACGTGAATTCGTGGCATGGCCCAATTCAAGAATCGTATCACATCTTTAAAAAAAAAAATTCCAAGTTGATAATAATGCACTTTTTTAACAAAGTATTTTTATCACCCCTAAAAAAAATCAATTTTTCAATTTTATTTTATATGTCTTAATTTTACGATTTCGATAAATATTTATTTATTTTAATTTGGGGTTTTTTTAGGGTGGTGAGTTGAGCACCCGCCAACACATCCTGGATGTGTGGTACCCGTATATACATCCAGGATGCGCATGGAGTGGCATGCCCGTGGATAAATTTCGCGTGTTGCCACACGTGGGAAGTGAAGGATTTAAAAAAAAAAATTAAAACGTAAATAATAAATAAAATAAAATAAAATAATTTAGTTATATAAAATAAATAAATAAAATACATAATAAATAAACAAAATAAAAATAATTTGATTATATACATAAATAAATCAAGAATTAATGAAAAAAATAGTACAATTAATACATGGATAAATATATATATATATATATATATATATATATATATATATATATATATATATATATATATATATATATATATATATATATATATATATATATATATATATATATATATAATAAACAAATAACTATTTAATAAATTAATAAAAATAAAAATAAAAATATATATAATCAATACATATATAAAAACAATAAAAATTAAATGAATAGTTAATAAAAAATAATATATTTGATAATTACTTATTATAAAAATTATATATAGATAAATAAAATAAAAATAATTTGTTTATATAAATAAATAAATGAATAATTAATAATAAAAAATATTTCATAAATATTAAATATAAAAATCTAATTATATAATTACTATATATATATATATATATGTATATATAAATAATATAATCACAAACATAGATAAATAAATTAAATTTATTCATTGATAAATTAATTATTATTAAATTATATTAATTTAAAATCTTTAGTAATATTCTTTTAATATAAAACTCAATTAAATATAATAAAACAAATAAACATATATAAATTAAAAAATCAATTAAATCATGAAATTAGGTAATAACAAAAAAATAATGAAAATTAAATTAAATTTTATTGGTTATTTATGTAAATAAAAATATACATAATTAATACATAAATAAAAATAGTAAAAAAATGAAGGTTGTTTTGCTAAAATAACCCTTTTGGGTGAAACCCTTGCACGCCTAACCCCATCCGGAAAAAAAAATTGCACAATTCCGGATATCCGATTTTTTGGTTCAACCGGTAGCAGGTTAGTGGGGGAGACTGGACACTGTGAGTTTGACAGCTGGACAATTGAGAGAGAGAGAGAGAGACGGAAAAGAGAAGAAAAGACACAGAGAGAGAGAGAGTGAGAGAGTGTCTGTGTGAGAGAGATGTGCGAGTGAGAGAGAGAGAGAGAGAGAGAGAGAGAGAGAGAGAGAGAGAGAGAGAGAGGGAGAAAATCTTGAGCATTATTGGCAAGACAGGTAGAGAGAGGGAGAGGGATGGAGCAGCTGGCTATAGTAAAAAGGAGGGAGCCAGATTGTTCCCGCCCAGCGATGGCGCCAAATAAAAAACGGGAAAGGGGAGGGAGGAGGGGGAGGGTATATAAGCATTGCAGAATTTCTGAGGGAAATCATTAGTGCCCATTAATGAATTGCAGGGGAAATGGAACTTGAAGAAGGGGAATGGCCGGCGTGGGATTTGAAGAAAGAGGGTAGGTGTCCAATGATGTGTGGTTTATATAAGGAGATCAGATGAATGTTGGGCGTCATTTTTATTCACAAAATCTGAAGAAAGAGAGAGAATCCATTGAAGAAGAAGCAAGTGGGCCTGGGTTCAGTAAACGGTTTACTTGTACGAAGCCACTTTTCACTGGACAGTTAAGTCGTACCCACAGGACACGTGTTGGAAGTTACTAGACATTGCTTTGGTCGGACATAAAATGGGTAAGTGTTGTCTCTATGTATGGTAAGTGTTGTTCATATGTAATTACTGTAGTACAAATTAATTTCTGTCTCCCTATGTAATGTAACAGGGGAAAAATCATCAGTTTGTATCACTGTATTGTTTGGAGGATGGTGGGCGTGTGAAGGCGGCACTTGGGTGTTCACGGGGACAAGGAGCCAAAAAGCCATGCTGGTGGACGAAATGATTGACTATGTAAATCTACAGAAACAGGTGATGGAAAAGTTTAATGTCGATGGGAGGAGGAATGATGTGGAGCTCACATATGTAAAGCCAAAGAAGGAAGGGTCCAAGCCGTTTGCTATCGGGGATGACGAAGACTTGGAGGCCTACAAGTTTCTAAACGGGTTGTCTGGAGAACGAAATTGGCCTATCGACCTCAATGTCTCCCTACGACGCAAGGTTGGTGGAGACGTGGCAAAAGCACAAGGATCGACAACGGATGACTCGGACGGTGGTGGTTTGTCTCCTGCAGGCTTGGAGGATGTTGTAGTGCCGTTAACTGGTCCGCCCGTAACCAAAGAAGGTCAGCCAAATACAGATCTGCCTTTGGGGCTTGACGGAGAAGACGAAGATTTGGGAGAAAAAATTGTCGAGGTAAACCAAACGGATGTCCAGTTGGAATCATCGGATGTCCAGTTAACCCAAACAGTCGTCCAGTTACAAGAGACTTCTGACCAGTTAGGGATAAGTGAGGAATTGGAGTTGGAGTTTGCGAAGAGGGAAAATAATGCCCACTTATCAAGGTACGCCCTGGCAGGCCGAAGACATCTAGATACCCGTCTCAGTGGGAAAGGAAGTTCCCGAAACGGCGCCGCACCTAGTAACCGCCCGCGCCATACTTGGTTGATCATATGGATATTACATGACAGACACATATTTTGACATGACATATAATGGGTAAGACATGACAATAGGTATTTACCACGTTTTGTAATCAGGGCTCACTTATTCGGAACTGTTATCGCTCCCCCTTTTACATTGAAGTATTAACTTCGCCCGTGTTTTGTTATTAAGGCTTGTTGGGCCTGGGTGCAGCTATTTCAGCTTGTACATGACATGCAATAATATTAACTTGCCAGGTGATATTTTGGACATGACATGTTTTAATTGTCAGTTTCAATGGAAATGCGGACGACGTAAATATATAAATGTCAACTTTCGTACGACCTACATGATAACATAGTTTCAAAACCCGAGCCCTAGGTTTCCCAAAACGACATATCGTCGATGCCAAAGTCAACCAAATAAAATCCTACGAAAACACAAATGTTCAAGCCACCAACAACATGTCCAGACAACAGTACAACCAACAATGTTCTTGTAAATGGAGACGGAGGCAATGACTACTGAGGATCGTGGCTAGGTCGGAAGGAATCGTGGTAGATGGCGACACAGAGGGCTAGGCGGTAGGCATCGATAAAGGCGTCGTCCACCCCTTTGAATACGTGGTCGCCTGATGCGAGCATCTGCATGAAACGGATAACGTAGGGGCCGAAGTCTCCTCTGCGTCCCAAAAAGTATACGTGTCAAACCAAATTCGCAGCAATCACACTTATTCATTGTGTTTATTTCTCATTAGATTCAGATAGAAATAACATATTTTTGACGTTGGTAAATAGTTCGGTATGCAAAATATTTCAAGCTATACTCTAAACCCCTAAACCCTAAAAACCTCCCTAAACCCTAAACCCTAGCCTAACCTTAAACCCTAAACCCTACACATCCTGAATGCGCAGACAGTGTGTGCACATCCTAAATGCGCATAAAGTTCACACACATCCTAGTTGTGTACTCTCTTATAACTTAAATAATATTAAATTGTATTACTTTACAATCTTTAGGAATATTTTTTTTAATACAATTCTATTAAATGAAATAGAATAAATAAATCATTTTTTTATATATATTGATTTTTTTATATAAATTATATGAAATTGTATTATTTTCCCTAAAACTAGTTACTTAAATCTCCGATAGTTGTACGCCGGTACGCGATGGCTCTTCGAGTTCTAATCTTCTTCAAATTCGGTACTTTGTAGAGTAGTCAAGTCTCCAATTTTTTGCTGATTTTGGTGGGGAGGTTTATGTTCTTCAGTGAGGGTTTAGTCCACAACTAATGGTGCATAATAGTGCGCGATTGAGGACAAGCTTCAAATCTTCTTTTTTTAATCAACGGAATGCTCGATGCTTTTTCACATTGTTCCATTACATTTACAGATAAATAACATGTTGCTCACGTTTGTAAATAGTGTTGTAAACATAAAACGACCTTTTCGCCATAGGCTATAACAGACCTCAAATCTTTGTCTTTCGGAATCTTCACATTGCTCCATCTAGCTAATCTCGGATAGTCCTCATCTCAACACATCCAATTCTGTTCGCCACAGGCTATAGCATACCTCAAGTATTTGTCTTTCAGAATCTTCACATTGCTCCATCTAGCTAATCTCGGATAGTCCTCATCTTAACACATCCAATTCGGAACTTACTTCAGCATAGGGAATCCAAAATCTACAGCACATCGAAAACAGGGTGGTTGGGATGTACATCGGAAAATATATTATGTATTTATTGATCAATCGACGACTTATCTAAGTCAATATTCACACTTATTCATTGTGTTTATTTCTTCTCATTAGATTTACAGAGAAATAACATATTTTTGACGTTTGTAAATAGTTCTGTATGCAAAATATTTCAAGCTAGACTCTAAACCCCTAAACCCTAAACCCTAGCCTAACCCTAAACCCTAAACCCTACACATCCTGAATGTGCAGACAGTGTGTCCACATCCTAAATGCGCATAAAGTTCACACACATCCTAGTTGTGTACTCTCTTATAACTTAAATAATATTAAATTGTATTATTTTACAATCTTTAGTAATATTTTTTTAAATACAATTCTATAAAAGGAAATAGAATAAATAAATTTTTTTATATATATATTGATTATTTTTATAAATTATATGAAATTGTATTATTTTCCCTAAAACTAGTCTCTTAAATCTCTAATAGCTATACGTCGGTACGCGATGGCTGTTCGAGTTCTAATCTTCTTCAAATTCGATACTTTGTAGAGTAGTCAAGTCTACAAATTTTTGCTGATTTCGGTGGGGAGGTTTATGTACGTTCTTCAGTTAGGGTTTAGTCCACAACTAATGGTGCATAATAGTGCACGATTGAGGACGAGCTTCAAATCTTCTTTTTTTAATCAACGGAATGCTCGATGCTTTTTCACATTGTTCCATTACATTTACAGAGAAATAACATGTTGATCACGTTTGTAAATAGTGTTGTAAACATAATACGATCTTTTCACCATAGGCTATAACATACCTCAAATCTTTGTCTTTCGGAATCTTCACATCGCTCCATCTAGCTAATCTCGGATAGTCCTCATCTCAACACATCCAATTCTGTTCACCACATGCTATAGCATACCTCAAGTATTTGTCTTTCAGAATCTTCATATTGCTCCATCTAGCTAATCTCGGATAGTCCTCATCTCAACACATCCAATTCGGAACTTACTTCAGCATAGGGAATCCAAAATCTACAGCACATCGGAAACAGGGTTGTTGGGATGTACATCGGAAAATATATTATGTATTCATTGATCGATCGATAGACTTATCTAAGTCAATATTCACACTTATTCATTGTGTTTATTTCTTCTCATTAGATTTACAGAGAAATAACATATTTTGACATTGGTAAATAGTTCTGTATGCAAAATATTTCAAGCTAGACTCTAAACCCCTAAACCCTAAAAACCTCCCTAATGGTACGCGATTGCTGATTTCGGTGGGGAGGTTTATGTTCTTCAGTTAGGGTTTAGTCCACAACTAATGGTCCATAATGGTACGCGATTGCATTCGAGCTTCAAATCTTCTGTTATTAATCAACAGAATCCTCGATGCTGATAATATATAGTCGTGCTGGTTTGAGTTAATCGACTTGGGTCTGCATACCTCGGAAACGGGGTGGTTGGGACGTACATCAGAAAATATATTATGTACTCATTGATCGATCCTAAACCCTAACCCTAAACCCTACACATCATGAATGCGCATACAATGCCCTGGTAGAATGTCTGAGTGTGCACATCCTCAACGCGCTGGATGTGAGGCCTGATGGAAACTGCGGATTTCGGGCGCTTGCGCACTCGCTAGGACTAGGGGAAGAAGCATGGCTCCAAGTATGACTTGTGCAACATGTTCTCACGCATCCAGGATGTGTGAGAACATGTTGCACATTCAGGATGTGTGAACTTTAAATTGGGATTTTCTATACACAGAACTACTTACGACCGTCACCTACATGTGATTCTTTAACATTGTAATGAGAACAAATGTATGTTTGTATACCTTTATAATGTTTTTTTAAAATAAATTAAAATCAAACTCAATTTTGTTTGTTTATTATGTATTAAATCAGTGTGTACAGACATGTTCTTCAGGATGTGTGAACATTAGATTGGGATTTTCTGTATACAGAACTGCTAACGACCATGTTATGTATTAATGTTATTTATTTGATTTATTTGATATAACAAAATTATTTTATTTTATTAATTTTTATGTGTTTATTTTTTCTATACATAAATTTAAAAATAAATGATTTTATTATTTATTTATTTATAAACCTATTTATTTAGAAATAAATGATTTTATTTTATTTCTTATTTATGTTTATTTTATTTATTTTATAAAGTCAATGAATTGTATTTATTATTTATTGTTTAATGATTTGATTTGTTTTTTTATAAATTAATTAATATATTTTATTTAATTTTTTTTAAGATTGTGTAATGTATGTTTGTATTCCCTTATAATTTTTTTTATAAATAAATTAAAATCAAGCTCAATTTTTTTTGTTTATTATGTATTAATGTTATTTATTTTATATAACTAAATTATTTTCTTTTATTTATTATTTATGTGTTTATTTTTTCTATAAATAAATTTAAAAATAAATAAATTTATTGTTTATTTATTTATAAACTTATTTATTTAGAAATAAATGATTTTATTTTATTTCTTATCCACCCTTTATACTTATAAAAACAGAAGCAGAGTCTTTGCAAAAAATTGCACCACGTGTCATTCCCTAAGTAAAACTAAGAAGTTCTAATTTCCAGCCTTTCTCTCACGTTCTTTCCTCAACCGCTTCAATCCCTGAACTGCTTTCTCATAAAATCGGTTTTCTTTTCCTGAAATTAGGGCAACACAATTACCCATCATCTCTTCCTCTCTTACAAGTTGTACCAAAGCTTTTCTAATGATCAAGAGAGAGGGAGCTAATGAGTTGAATGCGGTGATGGGACGATTGTAGATGGCTAGGATTAACCGAGGTTTTCTGCTTCAGATCCCGCCCGATTTGCGCTTCCGTCGAAGGATTAGCCAGCTCCGGCGCCGGCGACACTTACCGCGACATGTGGAAGAGAGTGGTCGTGCGGGAGCAAGTGGAGAAGCGCTTCCAGATTCCTCGATAACTCCTCGACCAACCAACGGCTTCAACGCCAACACCAAGGCTGAAAGTGAGGCTGGGGCCGATGACAACGCGTCTGTCGAGGATCCGGCGGTGACTCCCGAGGAGGCTGAAAGTGAGGCTAGGTAAACCGCTCCTTTATGATGCCAATTAAACCGCCATACGATGCTCGATCAAGAGAAGAGGAGGGCAGACACATCAACAGTCAAAGAGGAGAGTTGTTGGGATTTGTTCGACGCCAATACTTCAGGAGGACGACTAATTGTTCGAATTCAAGAGGTAATGTTTTTACCATTTGATTTGAGGGTTATTCTCATAGAATTAGAGTTTCATTTTGGGTGTTCATGCTATGGTTTAGGTTTCAATTGGGGGGTGTTAGGTTACGAATTAGAGGGTTTTAATTTGTGGTTTAGTCTAGGATTCATTGGGTTTTCGCTTTACATAGGTTTCAATTTGGGGGGTTTATGCTGCAAATTAATTTGAGGGTTTCAACAACCCTTGCTGGATTCAAGAAATCAAGGATGAGCAACACAGCTATGAGGAGCCCTTGAACTGGTGTTCTTCTAGCTTCGAGGTTTCGGATTCTGAATTCAGGAGGAGGGCTGATGACCTCTTAGCTATGGCAAGGATGAATCTGAGAGACCGAAAGCCCGTTTTGGTATGTTAATTTGTGTGCATTTTGATGGAAATCAGTTCAATTGATCGTTTGATTGATTGATCATGTTTGTAATGCAAACTTTGTTGAATTGCTTCTTTCAGTGCCAAGTTTTTGATGATTCCAAATCGAATTCGGTTTCGTTTAGTTCACAATCTGATATGCAAGAAGTGCTCAGCCGATCTTTAAAGTGTGTATTCGCATATTTCCTATGAATTCCATTCGATTCATCATGCTTTATGTCTCAAATAATGTGTTGCTTTGCTTTGTTCATTGGAAATTTAGGGGTATGTCTAATTCAGCCCCGTTCAAAGCTGATTTGCCCGTTTTTCGTGCAAGGTGGTAACTCACTATTCGAATGGCAAAAATTATAGATAGGTGTTTTGTAAAGGACTAAATTGATCAATTGACAAGATTTATGCTTCTTATGGAACGCGGTTTCAGTGGACTCAGACCATGGTATGCAGTGATTGCGTGTGATGCCTGTGTTCGTCTTTGCCTCAGTTCATGGGTTGTGAGCAAACTGTTTCTTTCTTGAATAATGAATGCAAGTTACTGTGAGCAAACGTTTAGGTAAACAATGTGACTCATACATCTGGATGCTTGGTGTACATTTAATACTTTAGTTCATGTTATGTTATCTTATGTTTGTTTGAATAGCTTGAGATCAACGCTTCTTCAGTCAGAGGAAGAGGTGTTGTCGAAACAGGCTTCGGAATTTTAGTTGCATGCCATAGGAGCTGTTGGAATTCAATTATTGAATTGGAAAGGATTTTGCAATGGCATCGGCTCAGGTTATGTCCAATTATGTGGTTTCTTCCCGTAAACAGGAGCATCTGGAGGCTAGAAAGCGCCGGGTATTCCGCTACCTCCCTCAATTCTGTATATTTTCTGCCATTTGTTTCTTTTGCTGTGATGGAGTTATTAGTGGTTAGTACACTTTGTATCCTCTCATTCTTGTGAAATATGTGAATCTTGATTTTTTATTATGACATCTTTATACATCTATTAATAATCAATCTGACTGCTTTATTTGTAAATGCAGTCGTGCTCATGTCGCACCCGATCATAGACTATATGGTGCTGAGGTGCCCTACCTATCTTCTGCAGAATCAGAGAGCAGATTTCAATCATCAACTGAGGAAGTTGTGAATCATTAGTAGTGGTTAATCTCTAACTTTCTCTGCAATTATTCAACCTTTGATGCATAGGTGCACAAGAAAAATTTTCTAATTTGGAATCCCATTTCAGCTCTTGGCATTATTCTTCAACACGCTACACTAACTAGAAAGGAAATTTGTTTTTTCTTATTGTTGAGATGAGCAACAATGAATTTGAGACAACTTAGCTTATTGATCAAACAGTGTATATTGGTTCTGAGATTATTAATGTTGAATAAAATTTTTCCCA
Organism: Persicaria tinctoria; assembly: GCA_037127255.1. Taxonomy (NCBI): domain Eukaryota; kingdom Viridiplantae; phylum Streptophyta; class Magnoliopsida; order Caryophyllales; family Polygonaceae; genus Persicaria; species Persicaria tinctoria. The sequence goes on along the minus strand of JBANSL010000011.1, from coordinate 27,670,312 downwards.
ATTGATGCTTCTTGCCTGAATGTCCAATTAATGATGCCACTGGTTCTTGTGGCAGAAATGCAAGGGGCATTGATGTGTGCATGGATGATCAGCAACAGATCAGGCAGACAGAAAAGCAACTATTAGATTTATCGGGGAAGGAAAAGAAACTTGACAAAACTTCTAATTCAGCAGATGTAGAAGTTCCTGCTGAAAATGGAGGCGGCTAAAGGGAAACAGTCCATCTTAAGGTTTGTAGTTTCTTTCCTTTTCTGCAGTTATTTTACTTAAAGACGAGTAGCAAAATTTATATCCTTTCAAAGTCTTAGGCTGCAGGAACAACAGCAACAACAACATCAATAAAAATAACAGCAACAACCCTGATGTTTTTAATGATCATGTCGACTTGCAAGGGAGCCAAAAAGCGGGTAATTGCTCAAGAAAAAGCTTTTACAAGGAGAGTGCACTACCAAGGCAGCTACATGAGGAAAAAAGTGGGGACATCAGGTTGTATGACAGAAAATAGGAAAGGAGTAACATAAGAAAATGCCATGATCGTGGTTTGGATTCATATCTTGGTGTTGGGATTTAAAGTTTTATGATTTGAATATTGTACTTACTCTGATTTTTCTTGATTTTGTCAATTTTATTGGTATTAATTTCATAGTCATACTAAGAAAATAATTAGGGTCATAATTAGAATAATAACACGATTTATAAAGATTTACAGAAAATTTCACAACCCTGTCATGAAATACAACAAGGTCATAAAAAAAAGATAAAAAAATATTATTGATTGAATGTGATATAATATCATTGGACTCCGATGAAAAAGATATAGCCGCAAAACGGCTCATAACACACAATATTCGTGTTGTTCAATTTATTTTATAGGATAGACATAGCTCATAAAACATAGTATTCGTGTTGTTCAATTTATTTTATAGGATAGCCATAACGTGACATGTATTATTATTTGTTGTTTTTTGTCGTCTATTTGTTTTGCATCAAATAGACTGAGAAGTGAAATTGGCTGACTGACTGCCATGTTTTTTTTTTTTCTCTGTTTGAAGAGGTATGGGTAAGAAAATAAGAACTGAAACTGAGAAGTGAAATTGAGAAGTGCAATTTGCTTTGTTTCATTAAGTAGTGTAATTGAAGAGTTATGGGTTTATGGATATTTTTAAAGTCTATTAGCTCAACGGAAGAGCAATGTGTTATTATACACATGATGTGGGTTCGAATCCCACATAGGCTTTCTCTAAACCTATATGGCACTAATCGAGTTGTTATTCATAAACAACAATCTAAACAAAGTTGTCCTAAACAACAATATGACAACAAAGTATCACAAGACAGGAAAAGAATAAGATTAAATTTAGATTACAGTCAAAGGAAAAAACAAGGAAAAGAGGCAGTTTGCTGATCACTTATTCGAACAAGTACTCTATCATATTGTTTCTCATACAACAGGAAAAAAAATCAGATTAGATTTATTGCTTCTATTTTTCAGCTACTGTCATTGTTTCTCATAAATTATTTCACATTTCAGATGTTTGTTTTCTGTTTGTTTCTTAGATTTATTGTGTAGAGAAAGTCTATATGGGATTCGAACCCATATCATGTGTATAATAACACACTGCTCTTCCATTGAGCTAATAGACTTGAAAAAATACCAGAGAATAACAAAAATAGCACATTGCTCTTTCACATGTTTGTTGTCTGCTTGCACTTCTCAATTTCACTTAACAATTTTCTCAATTTCACTTCTCAATAGCAACAATACTATAGGCAAAATTATTCACAGACAACTATATCAGAATATATTCAAGTCAGAGAAGAATATAGCCTCACATTTCACAAAAACAAATAAGTTGATGATCAACTCTCTCTGCTGATCAAATAACACAAAAACCATACTAGAATACTGTCATACCATAATACTGTCATATTGTTTCTCAGAAACTTGATAAACTGAAACTCCAAAATTTTCCCAAATTTTGGAGCTAAATCATGCCATAATACTCTCATACCAAAATTTGCAGCGAAAATTTCCCAAAATTTCCCAAACTTGATTAACTGGAACTCAAAAAGTTTCTCATAACAGTGAAGCAATAGCATACTCAATAACACAATCGAAAATAGCTACATCAAATCAGACGAATTCAACCATAGCCCTAATGAATCTGACACTGAACCATAGCCCTAATCGAATCTGACTAATTTTTATCAAAATCTAAGTCCGACATTAAACCATAACCCTAAACGAATTCGATTAATTTTTTTCAAAATCAAAATGCGAACCTGACAAGTAGCCTTGCTCTCTCCCAATCTTCGTCCTTCGTCTTCTATGCCTTGCTGGTTGCTCCCTATCAAAAATCAAAATCGAATCAAATAAGAAATCCCAATTTATTGACAGATTTAGGCGAATAGGGAAGATGCGGTGAGCGACCGAGGTAGAGGCGGGTAACTACTGAGACAAAGGCGTAAAGCGACCGAGGAAGAGGAAAAGAGGCGGCGGGAAGGAAGTGGGAGGAGGCTTGCAGCGAGCCCGCGATTGAGGAAGAGGAAAGAGGCGCACTCGAGGAAGAGGAAAGAAGTGGAGAGCGAAGTGGAATGAAAGAGAGAAGGGTTTGCTGATTTTTTTTATAGTTTTCATTAAAAGGCTTAAAGTTCCCATTAATTTCAAAATTGCCATCGCTTTGTAAGAGACCATTGATTCAAAATGGAGGGCTGTGATTAAAAGTTTTCATGGGAATGGTGTTTCTATGGTAAGTGGTGTTTCTACTTGAACCTTCCCCTATATATATGTTATTAAATTATAGGATAGACATATTTGCAAATCTCCTAAGGATTTGGGTATTTTTTGCTATTCTTCCAATTATATATAGACATTGCTATCTTCTGTTTATTTATTACTTTAAAGTGTTTTATCAAGGATATTAGATGAATGAGTTTGAATATCTTCTTCAATGTGAAGTATATATTATAATAATACATGTCAGTGTGAAATCCGCGAAACTTTAAAAACCACAAAATTTTAAGTAATAACTATGTATACCAGTGAACACACCTCCTCTTCACATGTATATATGAATATTTGTTGCAATTTTTATTTGTTCTGATTAATTTTCTCATAAGAAGATGCAACTTGAAATTATAAGAAAATGGTATAGATGAATCTATGGTATTTTTTCTCAAATTGGTTTATAATTTAGACTAATTTGAGAGGTATAATATGTTATGTAACATTGAGAATCCGAACTCAGTTTTCTTAGGTCAAGAACTATAATACTCTTTTTTCTTTGCTTCCAAGTAGAGCGCATGTTAGAAGAGGTGTGAAAGCGATCGATCTACTATTCTTTATCAAATTTAGAGTATCAATTGTCTAGATAAAATAATTCACCATGACAACCAAAGATTTCGAAGAACAACAAGGTGAGAAGTATATTGGTTGAAAATTGACGTTCGATCGAAAATATACCGAAAAAACCCGAACATGGTTCGGGAAAAGTACTAGTTTATGTTTATTTCATTTATTTTATAAAGTCAATGAATTGTATTTATTATTTATTGTTTAATGTTTTGGTTTGTTTTTTTAAAAATTAATTAATATATTTGATTTAATATTTTTTTTAGGATTGTGTAATGTATGTTTGTACTCCCTTATAATTTTTTTATAAATAAATTAAAATCAAACTCAATTTTGTTTGTTTAAAGTATTAATGTTATTTATTTGATATAACTAAATTATTTTCTTTTATTTATTATTTATGTGTTTATTTTTTCTATAAATAAATATAAAAATAAATATAAAAATAAATTTATTTATAAATAAATTAAAATCAAACTCAATTTTGTAATTTATGTTTTTATTACACTCTAATTTTTTTTATAAATAAATTAAAATCAAATTCAATTATTATTATTTTATTGGTTTTTTATAAATAAATTAAAATCAAACTCAATTATTATTATTTTATTTGTTTTTTTATTATTACGTTTTTTTTTAAATCCTTCACTCCACACGTGTGGCAACACGCGGAATTCGTCCGCGGGCATGCCACCTCGTGCGCATCCTGGATGTGTATGCGGGTGCCGCACATCCAGGATGCGTTTGTGGGTGCCCGCATTGACCCGTTTTTTTATTCGGACTTTCTATCTTATGCCCCAAATGATAAGAACTTTAATCGGAAAAGTCTTCCTACCAAATAAATAAGCCATTTAGGAAATCAAATAAAAATAATTTAAATTTAAGAAATCTTCCCCAAATGAGGTTTTTATCCTATATTCTTGAAGGATAGGATAGAAAACCCGATTTTTATTTTATAGAAAAATATTATCACATTAATTTTTATAATTTCATAATAATAATAATAATAATAGTAATAGTTACTTTTTCAATTTTAATTCGTTTATAAACTCAATACTTAAAAAGACTACACCTTGTAATAGATAACTATACTTTTTGATAGTTATTTTCAAAACCTGGATTCAACTCACTTAACTTAAATTATCTTGGAGTTGGGATGTCATGACTACATAAATAAGGGTTTTTTTTTTGTCTCATAAAATAACGTACTAATTTCAAAGCAGTGACGCTTAATACAAGTTAAGTACCCAAAGAGTACAATCATATATTTTTTCCTTACTAAATAGCTAAAGAATTTAAAATCTACCATTTTAATTTGAATTGAAGAATTGATTAAAAATCTTATAAACAATATTACCTATAAAGTTATTTATAAATTTCATAAGATCTCACACTATTTCTCCACTTAATATGCACCCTTAATGTATCTGAAAAAAGGAATAAATAATGTTTAATTTTCTTGTGTGTTGAACTATATGGAGATCTTGTTCGTATCTAGCTAGCAAGCTGACATTGGTCAAACCAAAAAAGGTTAGCAAGCTGACCACTTGACAAGCCAAGGTAACATCAATTTAAATAAAAAAGAATGGAAAGCAGGAAAAAAAAAAAAGCCCAAGTGGCTATGGTTTTAGGAATCGTGGCCATTCAATCTCTTAATATTTGTTATCAGATGGAATATGCAAGATCAGGCCCCATGGAAGGAGATCTCAATCACAGAAAAACAGGGACGATGAAATGAAGGAGATTGTTTGTTATTCTAACTGACTGAGTTTGTTACATCAACATAAAACCTCTATATATAGGTATCTCTATCAATATCAACAAGATGACTAAAACCGGGTTCAACACCCCCCGTCAAGCTTGGGAGTCATACCAAGCTTGGACAAAATATAAGCGTGTTGAGGAGACGGAAGGATCTTCGTAAGAATGTCTGCCAACCGCTCAGTAGTGGGAACATGAACCAATTGAAAAAGACCATCAAGAACACGCTCTTTGGTGAAGTGACAATCTATGTCAATGTGTTTTGTTCTTTCGTGGAACATCGGGTTCTTAGCGATATGCATTGCAGAGGTGATGTCACAAAACAATGCGGCTGGAGGGAGGTCAGAAACTCCAAGCTCGCGTAGAAGACGGACGAGCCAAGTGAGCTTAGAGGAGGCTTGAACCATAGCTCTGTATTCGGCCTCTGCTGAACTTCGTGAAACCGTCGATTGCTTCTTAGACTTCCATGTGATGGGAGATCCACCAAGGGTAACGAGGTAGCTTGTGACTCACCGTCGGGATGTGGGACAAGCTGCCCAGTCCGAGTCCAAGAAAGCATGAAGAACAAGCTGAGAATTCCCTTTAATGACAATGTCTTTGTCAATTAATCCCTGAACATATCGAATAGTGTGAAACAGATCTTGAAGATAAATATCACAAGGACTGGACATAAATTGGCTCAACAATTGGACTGTGTAGGAGAGATAAACATATCGAATAGTGTGAAACAGATCTTGAAGATAAATATCACAAGGACTGGACATGAATTGGCTCAACAATTGGACTGTGTAGGAGAGATCAGGGCGTGTATTGGTTAAGAAATTCAACTTCCCAACCAAGCTTCTGTAAAATTTAGGATCTAGCAAAGGAGGACCCAAATGAGGAAGCAATATTTAGTGTTGAGCGGAAGAGGAGTAAGAGGGACCTTTGAACCTATAAATTGAAGACCACTATCAGAGACGATTTCTTTGGCAAACTTTCCCTAGGGCATGAGCACAACATTCTCCAAATATGTGATTTCTAAACCCAGAAAGGCAGAAACTAATGCAGATGTTCGAGATCCTTGATGCTGAAAATTCGATGAAGATGGCTCTTTAGTTGATCAATTGCAAGTTGATCAGACCCTGTGAGGATGATATCGTCGACATATACAAAAACAATAACAATCCCCGAAAGACCAGGTCTGATAAAGAGCGAGTAATCGTTCTTAGATTGCACATATCCTTGATCAACCAGAGTATCAGCGAGCTTTGCAAAACACTGTCGAGAGGCATGTTTCAACCCATCCATAGAAAGACTTGACAAGATTGTAAACTTTGTTTTCGGGGTTAGGAAGGCCTTGAGGAACTTGCATATATACCTCTTCATGAAGATCTTCGTGGACAAAAGCATTATTAATGTCTAATTGGAAGAGAGGCCATTGGCAAGTGATTGCAACTGAGATGATGCATCGAACATTAGCCATTTTCATGACATGAGTAAAGGTATCTGCATAATCCACTCCTTCAACTTGTGTGTAGCCACGAGCAACAAAAATAGCTTTGTATCGCTCTAAAGTTCCATCAACTTTGAGTTTAATCTTGTAAACCCATTTACAAGTGACCAGCTTCTTCCCTGCATGTAAGTCAACAAGTTTCCAAGTGTTGTTTACAGTTAATGCTTATATTTCCTTAGTCATAGCGTCAACCCATTTTGGATATTTGGAAGCTTGTTTATAGGTACGGGGTTCAACAAAGTGAGAGGCTGAATATGTAGTGGAACTGAAAGTTGTAGGAAAGCAAACACAACATTTATGTAGGACATCAAGGTGTTCGGCAGTGTTGCAAACAAAGTCTTTAAGATGTAATGGTGCAGAATGCAACCTAGAACTTCGACGTAAAGGTTGTGAAGGTTGTGTTACCACTAGTGAAGAATGTATGGGAGCAAGGGAAACATGTAGATCATGTTCAGGTGACTCTAAGGGAAACTGTGAAGGTGAATTGGTATTTGGGACAAAAAGGGGGATGATCATGAGGTGGGTAAGGTAAAGGCTCTGTTGGTGTGGGTGTAATCATAATAGAACTATCCAAGTCAGAAACAAGAACGGGTAGTGTAGGTGGATCACTGGATAATGATTGAAAGGGAAAAATATGTTCGTGAAAAACAACATCCCTAGATGAAATAACTTTCTTGTTGAGAATGTGCAACACTTTGTAAGCTTTCTTTCCAAGAGGGTAGCCCAGAAACACAAATGGATATGCACGGGGTTGAAATTTGTCATGATAGTGTTTGGGAGTGGTGATGTAACACAAACAACCAAATGTACCAAGATGAGCATATGTGGGTTGCTGAGAGAACAAAATTGTTCAAATGGATATTTGTGGCTCAAGGAAGGCAAAGGAAACTGGTTGATCAAATATGTAGATGTGAGGAGGCATTCACCCCAAAAATCAATGGGTAACTTAGACTGAAACATGAGAGCTCGGGCAACCTCTAACAGATGCTTGTGCTTGCGTTCTACAACTCCATTTTGTTGTGGAGTGTAGACACAAGTAGACTGATGCACAATTCATTTATAAGAATAAAATGATAATGCATTAGGACTCGAGAACTCAAGAGCATTGTCTGACCTAATGGTTTTAGCATTAGCATGGAATTGTGTTTCAACAAAAGACAGAAATGATTTCAAAACGGGAAAAGCATCAGCTTTAGAGGCTAATAAATGGGTCCAAGTAATGCGAGAGAAGTCATCAACAGCTTTAAGAAAATATTTATAGCCATTGTAGGTATGAGAGTGATATAGTCCCCCCATGTGTCAATGTGAATCAAATGAAAGAGAGTGGGACTTTTGTGATCACTCAAAGGAAAGGAAGATATGTGTTGCCGAGCTTGAGGACATATATGAAAAACACTATCACATTTATTCATAACACCAGTAGATGGAACATATCTCAACAAATCAAAAGGCAAATGCCCCAAACGACAGTGCCATAGAACAGAGTTTGAATGAAAAGACTTTGAATGTAAGGAAGCAGAAATTGAATGACAATATTTAGCAGAAGAAGCTGCATTTGAAAGAGTACATACCATTATGTAGAGCCCTCTAGAAACCTTACCAAGCGCCTATGTTTTCCTTGTTGAAGGGGCCTGAAGAAAGCACGAATCTGGTGTGAAGACAATGTGCATTCACTACAAAAAAAAAATGAAATTTGCTACACTTGGTAGCTTCGGCAGACGTGGGGCGTCGCAATTGGTACCCTTTAGCTACGGCATTAGCTACAGTAGGCGTTGCATCAGGAAAAAAATCAAAACAGTAGCTTCGGGGTGCTTTGCCGTAGCTAAACCCAAAAAAAAAAAATATTGCTACGGATGGTAGCAACGGCAAGGCTCTACCGTGGCAAAAGAAGCCGGATTTGTAAAATTTGCCACGGCGTCGTTGCCTCTCCGTAGCTAAAGAACATTTTTTAATTGGTTTGGTGATGAAAAGATAAAATTAAAAAAAAACACAATTAACAACAGTACTTCAAAAAACCCGATTCTGGCATCTCACTTCTAGAAGAAAAAACCCTAACCAGCTCTCATGTCTCACCATTGTCACCCCTAACAACCCTAACCAGCTCGAAGGTCTTCGTCTTCTCCAAGGTGCTGGTCTCGGTCGCCGGTGCTGGTCTTCTTCTTCTCCAAATTTGCTGGTCTCGGTCGCCGGTGCTGGTCTTCGACTTCTCCAAATTTGCTGGTCTCAGTCGCCGGTGCTGGTCTTCGTCTTCTCCAAAGAATATAGAGCCAAGGTGCTGGTCTTCGTCTTCTCCAAAGTAACTTGTGACCCGTTCTTGTTCGATTTTGTGTCGAAGTAACAGGTAATCTACCGAATTTGTTGGTTAGGGTTTAATGTGGGGAAAGGGTTTTTTCGATTTTGTGTCAAATTATCGGGTAATCTCTCGAATTTGTACTGGCGCTGCAAATGAGTACTGCATCTATGTAGAGGAAAAATAAAACTCCCACTTCAGGATATAAAACCTATCAAAATCCATCACTGCATAGCAAGTAGGAATCCAGATCTGAATGTAGCCTGTTTTAAACCTATCAAAATCCATCACTGCATAGCAAAACAGTTAAAAAGAGACAAGGAAATAAAAAGGTTTTACTAAAAATCTAAATGCAGATATAACTGATTCTTGTGATAAATTTTGGTTCAACAAGTAGGCCGCCACTGGATGGTTCATTGCCATAAATTTTGGTTTGTTAGTATGATTGTTGTAAATTGCAGTATCATCAAACTAAGAAACAAAAGAATTGTAGTGTTCATGTGAATAGTGCCCTCAGTTTTGATTTGTTAGTCTATTATTTTTTGTTTTGAAATTGGGTGATAAGCATTCGAGGGGAGAGATGTAGCTTTCACTTCCTTCTATCTTTAGGTTGATCACATAACTGGGGCTTCGAGGGTTACGGAGAACTATCTGATTGATAAGACGAGAATCAGATATGATAATATCTGGCTTAAACAAATCTAACAGCAGATCTGATATGAGTAAGTTAAAGGGCCTTGATTGCAATGTAAGAATCATCGAATTAACATTCTAATGTAGTTCTACTTTTTGGCCAATCACATAGACATAGGAGTTTCTTTGCCTATAGTACTTTACAACGTATTAGCAGATTATGTAAACTATGTGGAATCATCTAATTTCAGAAAATAGAATCAGCACCTGCAAAATTTTCATTTGAATACTTGACAGTCTCAACACACACTTCAACACATGAGGAAAACATGAAATCCAGAAAACTCACTACAAAACCAAAATTGGAAAACAATGGTGCTCTCTAAAGTTCAGGTCTTTGATCTCTTCTTTGAAAACCCTTCACAGATCATGGACATTCAGACTTGCAACCAGTAAACAAGTCTATCCTGGACATTTAAAACACTCATTGAAAGACACTGCAATAAGCAGAATATTAAACAACATTATTTCCATTAACATAATAATTAGCAGTCTTATTACCTGGGCCTCTGCTTCTTGTCTCATTTTACTATAACGCTGTGCAGGTGGCGGGCATCTTCAAGAGGGGCACCAGAAACCATGGCTCTAAAGGGGTCTAATACCTGAAGAGAAACACTGAAGTCATTTACTCATGTATGTTCCGAGCTGATGAGATAACTGTGTCATAATGAGGTTATTTAGTATTTAACATACAATAATTGCTCAAGAAAATAACTTCTTTTTAAAGCATAAACAAAACAAGTCTAATTTTAATAGCTTGAATCCAATGACAAGTGACTGACTGCGGGTTCATAAAAAAAATAGTTACTGACTGCCTAGTATCCTATGTACAATTGAATGTAGATATATTATGAACATAAATTAGAGGGGTAGAGTGGAGGTATCTTTAGCTAATATGGACTACTAAACATCTTTCGGAGTTTATTGGTTTATTTTTAATTATGTGAATATACTCCTATTGATTATGTATATGCGGTCTTATTTGATTTTCTCTCGTTTGGTATTCTCAGTTATAAGGCAATAAACAAACCCAATAGTTGAATGTACTCCTATTGATTATGTCCGTTTCATGAATATCTTTCTTTTAACTTGCAAGTATCCCTAAAATATGATGTATTATTGTACTGCAGTTGCTCAGTTGACAACAAAGATCCATTATCTCTCTAAAGCCTTGCACAAAAAGGTATTCTCTTTGGCTTTTTTAACTTTTCCTGAGATTTTTTAGATGTCTTGAATATTCTTGATAGAGTCTATTTTAGTCATGTTTTAAGTATAGATTTACATATTAATTTAGAGCATGTTTGCATGTTTTATAGCTTAATTTATATTATTTGGTTTTCGGAGTCTACACTAGTGTTTTTATATATTTCAGGCATTTTCGGACTGGATCGTATGAATTGGGAAGATGATCGTAATATTGCGGATGAGTTGCAAATTATAAGGACGATGAGGACGGTCAAGTGAAACACACGATGAATTGGTGGAGGAGCAAAGCCGCTGATGCTATTAATAATTTAATACTCCGTATTATTTATATATAGATAGTTATTATACTTTAGTTAGATAGATTGAATTAGATGTATATTATTATATATTTATATTACGGAATAGATTAGATAGACTAGGTTTATATATATAGATACATTCATACGGATTGGGGGAGGCCGAACAGAGCCGAATGTGAACGTGATACGGCCGACTGATTTTGGTACTCTTAACCCTAATTATGTTTTGTCTTATTTTTATGGAGATTTAAACTCTCCCGTTTCGTCTACAATTTGAAGCTTTGTTTGGATTGATTGTGAGTTTCTAATTCTTGTTCCTTATTCCTATATTTGAATGTTTTGACTTCTTTGTGCTTGATTGTCTATTGTTTTATTCTATCTAGCCCGCGCAACTAGTTAGAATCAATTCAATTGCTAGGGTTTTGTAGATTCCTGGTTGTGAACCTTAACCCAAGTGGCAAACTTGTTCCTTTAGGGCTGGTTGAACTAATTGAATGAGTAGGAAGTTGGATGTGTTGTTAAATCCCTCTTTAGGGACTGCAAATACCTTGGTTAATCTCTGAACTTAAAGCTATCAATTGGGTTAAATCCTTCTTTAGGGACTGTTCGATTGATAAGGGTTGCTAGGACTGGTTGGACTAGTAACTATATTAGGTCGGGACAAGGGCATTCATAGGAAACATAAAAGGACGAGAGGAAGTTACAATGATCGTTTCAACCAACTAAAGTGGATAATTGTAGATGAAACTATTTTATTAATCGTTATCTTCTTCAATTTGTTTATAGTTTATTTTATGTTCTTTCTTATTTACACCATTCAAAACCCCCCTTTTATACTAATTGGTAAATAAACCTAACCTAGGAATAACTTGATTCTCTGTGGGATCGACCTCTTACTTACTTGCTATACTAGTTTGTAGGTTTGAGTTTTATTTTGATACGGTTAACGCGACTAAAAACCGTCCATCAAATTGGCGCCGTTGCCGGGGAATCAAAGTTTATTTCTTTGTTTTGTGTGTTTGCCGATTATTGTATATAACTAATTTTGTTGTGAGCCTATCTTACGGTTCATAACACCCGTGCTACTAACAATTTGTGTTCGTGTGTCTAGGTGTGTGTCTCTAAAGATGACTCATGGTTTATTTTGTGATTTTTGCGGGGTTTCTAATCATATATTTAAAGATTGTCCGGTATTTAGGGTTCCGATCGGAAAGGTTAAGGAAGTACATCATTTGTGCAAAACTCAACTTTCTCGTGAGATGGATATCATACATGAGATTGCACAATTAGAGCTCCAAATCGGACAACTAGAGCCTCCATGTCTAGCTCCACAGACATCAAAAGAATCGTCCATGTTGCCCCTTATGGAAGAGCACTTCGCTGCAATGGAGTCCCAACTTATAAAGATCCAAACTGATTTCAATAACGAGATGAAGCGGATCCAAGTGGCTCAACAAATTACAATTCCAATTATTTCAGAGATTTTTCCTAGGCAGACGGAGGTGGTGGTTAGTGACGACTACGCTATCTTCTGTCTTGACGAGGAGATCTTAAGAGATTGGATAGATGAGCAAGATGAGGAAAATTTGACAAAGAGGATTCTATTGTTTGAATTTAATGAGGGTGCAAACGGACAAAAAGCTAAGAGATGGCAAAAGAGGAGCGCATATTTTGAGAAGCCACCAATGGAACTGAATCGGTGGTATTACATATCCTCTGCAGAGAGTCATGCTCGAGAGTTTGACAAATTATTGAGGGCTTTAACAATGTCTGAAACGATCTTAGAGATTGTGAGCCAACCAAGGTAATTTTTCCCCTTTTTATTTTTAGTTAGGATTAAATTATATATATATATATATATATATATATATATATATATTTTTTTTATTTCGTAAAAAAAAAAAAAAAAAAAAAACTGTCTCCCTCGTTCTTTCCTTTCTCTCAACCCTTCTCAAACTGTCTGAGCGCCGCCCCCGCTTCCTCTTTCCTTTCCTCCCTCCGCCGTCCTCTCTGTTCACATCCCGTCTCTCCCAGACCGTCTTCGGACATCTGAAGCCGCCGGCCCCGATTTCGACCACCCGTCTCTCTCCTCCTCTGACCACCGGCCACACCCCTGTTCTCCTCTCTTTCGCTGTGCTCCTTGACCGCCGAACCTCCTGCAAACCCTTCTGCCAGAGCTCCTGCCGACCACATCCGGTTTTCCAGACCGCCGGATTTTACCGGCATCATCGCCGGCGTCTCGCCCTTCGCTTCTGATTCACCAGACTTCCAGATCTCCGCCGGTGTCCACCTCCCTCATCGAGTCATCGCCCATCGCTGCTGTTCACCGGCACCGCACCAGTAGCCATCGCCTTGCTTCCTCGCCCGAAGCCCTAACCACCCGGAGCTCCTGCACTCAGCCCTTGCCGCCCGATTCTTCTCGACCCCATCTGCTGCTGCTGCTGCCATGGGCGCCTTTCCCAATTTCCGACCGCAGCTGTTCCAAATTCCCGTCAATTCCGCCACAGGTAAGTGCAGGTATGTTTCCATCCCCTACCTAGTTGTGCTTCTATGACATTATTGGGAAAAACGTGCTTTGCTGATCTAGTTTTTGTGGAATTCAGTCAATTTCTTGGTGAGATCTAGTCATTGTTGTCCTGTTTGTCTCTAGTGGTTGGCTGATTTTGACCATGTTATGTCATAAATCTGATATTGGGTTAGAGTTGAGATTGCTGCTGTTATCACTTTCTCTGTTGAAGTTCAATGTACAGCCCCTATTAATGGCTAGGTTGGTTGATCATGAGATGTGCTTAGATCCATGTTTCTTATGCTATTGTGGTCTTATGCTCCCTGTGTCCATATCAATTTTATTTTCATGAATTTAGTTGTAAAATATGGATGAGCATGATCTATAGGGCTGATTTCTGTTATTGTCAAGTGATATTATCAAGACAAGCCTAGCTACTTTGAGATGGTGCACATGCTTCAATTTTTGCTTACTAAGTTCTTGCTCCCTGAAATCACTTGACTTCCATGTTTTAAAATTGTCATAAGTGATTGAGCATCTATTGATAAGCTGATTTTTTTTGGTTATATAGTGAGTTTTGTTATTTCTTTTACTTGGATGATACTATTATGCTTGGAACGTTGGACTGCTTTGTTGTGTTGTGTTTTCTTTGCCTTGTGTCTTGGCCAGACCTTTGGTAAAGGAGATGATGCCTATATTTATCCAACTCTAAGAAGGTTCACAAGTGCCAATTACATCCAAGAGTTGCTGAAAGTTTCTGCTGAACACCACTACCTCCGTTTGAGCTAAATGGTTTTTCAAATGCCTGATTACTTTGTGAGTTTCCTCTACCTTTTTCATTCTTTTTTCTTTACTTTGAGGACAAAGTAAGATTTTAAGCATGGGGTGGGGAATTTTAGTGTAGCTCCGTATTTATATATTTATGTTAGTTTTTTTGTTTTTTTTCAATTTTTGTTATTCATTTAATTGCATTTAGGTGTTATTAAAGATACTCATCTTGGTTTAGTTTGTCCTCTAATTTATTTTTATGATCTCATTGCATAAATCCCATGATTTGATTGAATTGCTTGAAAATGATTTTTGGAGCATGATTTGTGAATATAATTGAGCAAGTATGGTTCATAGTTGAGGTTAAATTGAAATCTAGCAAAAACATAACCCTTGTGGTTTGTTTTGGCCTTATAGGGACTATTCATAATTATTTCCCTTTTGCTTTTATTGTGTGATTATACTCTCCATATGCTTGTTTTTTATGACCGTATTGCACATGTTTGTTGCTTGTGAATTTCAAATGATTGAGGCATGTTTTCTTTAGCCATATTATACCTTATCTACCCTTTGCATTATCCTTTGCTTGAAGCCAATCTGAGCCTTAAAGCCTATTCTTTTTTATAGCTCCACAAAAATATATCATAGCCAATGATTAGCCTGACCCTATCCGGGAATTAGGAGGAGAAATGGTGAAAAATCTTTATGCTGGAGTTGCTTTGAGTGGATATGATGTATGTATGGTTGTGCATTGCGAGAGGCATAGCCAAAATAAGGTAACCCTTCTTGCATAATAGAGATGACTTATTACTAGGGGCCTAAGGAGGATAAAATTCACTTAGGAGTAAAAGCCTAGTAAGCTTGGACCTAGGGAGGATAAAATTCACCTAGGGGCAAAAGTAAGCATAAAAGAAAAGAAAAAAAAAGTCATCATCCAAATGAAAAATTGCATGAGTTGTATGGTTGTTGAAATAAAAAAAAGTGCTTATTGCTATGTAATGGAGTTTATGTTATTGGAATGGTTTGCGAAGTATGGAAGTTTGGTGTTATTCTGGTTGGTTGTTGTTCGTTTTTCCCGGATTTTTAGCACCACATGCCTAAATATTTTCCATGCCTTATGTTCCTACCAAAGCCCCATTACAGCCTTATAAAAGTCCTCATGATGTTATTTGCAAGTGACAACTTTCACGGTGAGCATTTTGGATTGAGTTGAGAGTTGGACTTTAAAGACAAAACACATGAGAGCTTGAGTGAAACACATTATCCCGGTGAGGTTGGATTAAATTTGCCTTTACTATTGGATCGCTCATATATTTGCTAGGATATTTGTTCGCTTATTCATGGCTCCTATTGCTTGATGTTGCTTTTCTAAAACTAAACATGCAAATCTTATCTGTGGGATAATTAATTCTATATTTGTTTTTCATTGCTTGAGGACAAGCAAAAGTCTAAGCATGGGTTAGTTTGATAGAGTCTATTTTAGTCATGTTTTAAGTATAGATTTACATATTAATTTAGAGCATGTTTGCATGTTTTATAGCTTAATTTATATTATTTGGTTTTCGGAGTCTACACTAGTGTTTTTATATATTTCAGGCATTTTCGGACTGGATCGTATGAATTGGGAAGATGATCGTAATATTGCGGATGAGTTGCAAATTATAAGGACGATGAGGACGGTCAAGTGAAACACACGATGAATTGGTGGAGGAGCAAAGCCGCTGATGCTATTAATAATTTAATACTCCGTATTATTTATATATAGATAGTTATTATACTTTAGTTAGATAGATTGAATTAGATGTATATTATTATATATTTATATTACGGAATAGATTAGATAGACTAGGTTTATATATATAGATACATTCATACGGATTGGGGGAGGCCGAACAGAGCCGAATGTGAACGTGATACGGCCGACTGATTTTGGTACTCTTAACCCTAATTATGTTTTGTCTTATTTTTATGGAGATTTAAACTCTCCCGTTTCGTCTACAATTTGAAGCTTTGTTTGGATTGATTGTGAGTTTCTAATTCTTGTTCCTTATTCCTATATTTGAATGTTTTGACTTCTTTGTGCTTGATTGTCTATTGTTTTATTCTATCTAGCCCGCGCAACTAGTTAGAATCAATTCAATTGCTAGGGTTTTGTAGATTCCTGGTTGTGAACCTTAACCCAAGTGGCAAACTTGTTCCTTTAGGGCTGGTTGAACTAATTGAATGAGTAGGAAGTTGGATGTGTTGTTAAATCCCTCTTTAGGGACTGCAAATACCTTGGTTAATCTCTGAACTTAAAGCTATCAATTGGGTTAAATCCTTCTTTAGGGACTGTTCGATTGATAAGGGTTGCTAGGACTGGTTGGACTAGTAACTATATTAGGTCGGGACAAGGGCATTCATAGGAAACATAAAAGGACGAGAGGAAGTTACAATGATCGTTTCAACCAACTAAAGTGGATAATTGTAGATGAAACTATTTTATTAATCGTTATCTTCTTCAATTTGTTTATAGTTTATTTTATGTTCTTTCTTATTTACACCATTCAAAACCCCCCCTTTTATACTAATTGGTAAATAAACCTAACCTAGGAATAACTTGATTCTCTGTGGGATCGACCTCTTACTTACTTGCTATACTAGTTTGTAGGTTTGAGTTTTATTTTGATACGGTTAACGCGACTAAAAACCGTCCATCAATTCTCTTTGGCTTATTTGATATGAGAGGCGGAGGATATTTGACTAAACTCGGCTTCTTTGACAAATCTTATGTATGTTTACTCAAATATTGAGGTGAATGACCTTTAAGGCTTCGTTTGGATTCATAAATTTTTACTTATGAAGCATCTTTTTTTTTTTTTGACCATCACTGTTGACTGATGGTGTTAGGGGTAGGTAGATATTTTGATAAACGACCTCGCCTGCTGATTATAGAATTTAATGATTGATCATTTGATTTGATTCGTAGGTTTCCATACGTGTGTGATCAAATATTTCTTTCTTGGTTGTGTTTTGTGAACAAACTGCAGATGGGCATCTCCCAGTCCCATCTTCATCTACTGAACTTTCAGAATTGATAGACAAATGACAAGCTATCTTGTTGCAATAACAACCTGGCTGGTCCAATTTTTTTTGGTTTTGAAAATGAAATAAAATAATTTATCTTCCCAACCCAAGTCGCCAAAACTGAATTAAATTTTCCTTCTACAGTTTTAAGGATTGGGCTTGGAATTATTTGACTGAAAACTCAAATTATATTAATTTATGTGGCAACATGGTGTAGTGTCTTAGGGACTTGTCAAAGGTCAACCCTTGAATGCTCATAGTGTCTTGATAGCTTGCATTTGCATTGTATTGGTAGGTCAAATATCTTGGAATTGGAACCCGAGGATCAGCGACATCTTCACTCCGTGAAAGATAAGATATTCCATCGGCTTATTGGACCCGATGGTCATGGATACTGCCGGACATTTGGTGCTAGTGCCCCTCCTCGTTTGGTATATAACTCTTCATCGAGCATGCCTCATGTCGGTGTTAATGACTTGCGGGAGATAGCACAACAATTGGAAACCAACCTCAAAAGTCACTTAGAGAGCTTTGTAGAGAAGAGATTTCAGGACTTCCGATCTGAATGGATGACAAGTCAGGGCAATGAAGGGAGAGGCTCACAATCACAAGGACAGGTTAGTCCTAAATTTCGATTTGGCAGAAACTTTGAACCTGGCCAACGGTTACTATATGTTTATTTTGCTGAAAAGAAACCTTCACAACAAGTGTTCTTGTTTATTGTTGCATCCTGGGTTTGATATCCATTATACCACTCACTCTGAAAAGCTGTCAAGTAGCCATTATCCAGAATAAAGTGCATCACAAAATTCAGACTTCTTCTTTATAGTAATAAAAACGCTACTTAAAAATATTAAGAGAGAAAAAAGTGTATAAAGTGTATATTTTGATCACAACACAACTTTTGTCTAAAGTATCTAAAATCTAAATATGCTTCATAACATCATATGAATGTCTGAATGATAGATAGCAGATGACTGATTTTTAATTATCCTCATGTTATGTCAACTAATAATTTGTACCCAATTTGATTGTCAAACCCCATGTGCATTGCACACTAGATGGTGATTTGCTTTGCATAGATTTGCACTGATGCAGCCCACAATTAGGAAAAAAAAAGTTTGTTTTTCTTATTTCCGTATGCACACCATATAGGGCTTGTGTCATTTTGAATCTACTGTATGATATCCAACAGTGTCTAAAATGTTCTTGTTGATATCTATGCTTATGGAATGTGTTATTTTTTGTGCTTTTATATTGCAGACAAGTGTTCATCAAACAAATCGAAGGGAGTCAATTGGAGAAGGAGCTCTGGTCGTATCCACCAACGAGCAACCTCACAACGCATCAACTAAACCAGAAGAGGATACCCAACAATCCGCCCATGGAGTGAATGAAAAAGAGGTTGTCTGACATGGTGAGTAAGATGCAATTTAGCACCAGCTTCTATGGACTTTGTCTTTGTTAGGCTATATGTTTATGTCTTCTGTCGGCTTGAAGCAAACTTTCGGCTTCGAAAGCTTGTTTAGTTTCCGTCATGTTTCAACTTTCAGCTTCGAATGTTTGTTTAGTTTCCGCCATATTTCAACTTTAGGCTTTGAATGCTTGTTTAGTTTCCGCCATATTTCAAACAATGTGTGCAGAATGTAGCTTCAACTTTTGGTTTGTATGAATATGATATTTGGCAGCTACAACTTTTGGTTTGTATGAATATGATATTTGGAAGAATTGGTGTGCACTTTTGATATATATAAATGCAGGGTAGTGCAATTATATAGATTAGGAGCATTTTCAATAGTTGTAACCGTAGCAACGGCTTCTAGCCGTGGCAACCATTAAAAAAGATTTTGAATTAAAAAAAATACACCCCCCAAAATTAGTAGCAGCGGCAGTCAGCCGTAGCAAGCTTTTTGGGTAGCTTTGGTCTTAGCTACGGCAATTGACCGTCGCTAAACATCATATTTCCCACCAAATTTCCCAAAATATCTCCCGCCCTATTAATTGGCGCCAAAATCGTAGCTACGGCAGTAGCCGTGGCTACAGCCGTGGCAAGCAAGGGGAAATGGAGCCAAAATTTGGTGCCTTCCCTTTCAATAGCGACGGCAATATAACCGTGGCACAAAAAGGTTGTTTTTCCATCAGGGGTCGCTAGCTGTAGCGCTGCCGTGGCTAAATTCCTAGCTACGACTCATTGCCGAAGCTACAAAATTTTGCCACCCCAAAATTCGCCACGCCCCCATATGCCGTCGCTAAGACGAAGCTAAATGCCTTTTGCCACCCCATTCCTCCTATTCGCCACGGTTATTTGCCGATGCAAATTTCATTTTTTTTTGTAGTGATTAATGTATCCTTTGACAATGTGTGAAGGTTCCATTACATCATCATATTGGACAACACGTGCAAAACAAATGCGTAAGTTAATTAATTACGATTACATTATTACACATCTATCCAATTACAAAGTATTGTAAGTGTAACATTTTTACAGTTGTTGATACGGGATTCCATTGTGCGAGATGGACGGGTTCACACCCTCAGGCCATACTTACTGCATCGCCTATGCCTTCACGTCGCACGAGAACGAAGACACATACGCTTGGGTGTTGCGTCAGCTTTAGATCTTGCTTGGGACGGTTCAGCCTCAAGCTATTATGACTGATCGGGAGCTAGGTCTCTTCGCTGCGCTAAATGTTGTCTTCCCCAATGTCAAGGATCTCCTTTGATGGTTATACGTGACGAGAAGATGCGAGGAAGCTGCTCTGAAGATCACAAAGAATTTAAACCACGCTGGCATCTTCAAATGCAACTGTTGAGGGTTGTTCCAATCGAAGTCGGAGGAATCATTCAACCGACGTCGGCGGGCGCTACACGCTGCATGGCAGCCATTCCCAGGTGTGGTGGCGTATTTAGATGCGGTGTGGCTTCCGTACAACAGGAATATCGTACGATGCTGCGTAGATAATGTCTTCCATTTCGACACTCGTACAACAAACAAGTACACCTTACTTCATATCTCCCATTACAATATGATATGACATCAAACATTTAGTGGTATGAACTTCAATGTTTACGTGAAACTGTTTACAGAGTTGAGGGTCAACACAAGGTTCTCAAGGAGGCACTGCACTCATCGACTGATGACTTTCGCATCGTGATCGATGCAATCCATAGAGTCAGCGATTGCCAACTGCATGAGCTGGAAACTGGTTTGGAGATCGACCGATTCAAATGGCCAACGACGGCGTATAAAGTCAACCTTTTTGATGAGGTAAAGATTTTAATCTCTAAAAAGTGCTTCGTCTATCTGTACAAGTTGTGGCATGATGTCGTAAACCAAAACATTCCTCCGGAATGCACGGACCGACATTGGAGGGTTTGTTACAGGATTCCTTGTGTCCATGAGATTCAGGCATAGTTCAATTCCGGTAGTCCGATACCCGCTGAGGACATCCACCCGTTATGGATGGATTTGTCATGGACTGACATCGACGACACCCCACTGCCGTATGTGCTGTCATCTTCATACACGACTTCCAACAGTTTATGCGATGATGAGCTCCACCCACCCTCATCTGCAAGTGTCCGATCGAAAAGGAGGCCTTGGGGTCGAGGAAAGCCTGCAGAACCAAACTGTTGCCATACGAGGAGTTAACGTAAAGATTTGAGAGAGAAGAAGCATGTGCTGCTCGACATGCTGTCCGACATCGTCCAAAAGTTACCTCAGCTCGACGTGGACGTGATGATGTGTTTGGAGGGTTCAACTGGGGTCGAAACAACATTGATCCCTTCATCCTCGGACATATTGAGCGTGTGAGGGACACTATTGTAGATGGTCATTGTGGCTACGGTGCTTTGGCGTCATTGACATCACCGATCGACGAGTCTGCTTTCCCGAAACTCAAAACGTTATTATGCAATCACTTGGAGGATCACGCCGATCTCTACGCCGGTTATTATATGAGAGAGTACCCATTCCAGCAGTTCGTCGACAACCAGAGACGGGCGGGACCTGTGCATGGTGATAAGAGACGATGGATAGAGCTACCCATCATGGGTTTAGTATTTGCAACGGCATATCAGATTCATCTCGTCGTCCTAGCTTGACATCATCCGTTCACATGTCTCCCCATGACCTCGCCGACACCTGTTAACAACCCTTAATCAGCAACCTTTGGTTTAGCCTGCATCGAAAACCAAGACCATTTTGCCGCGGTACGACATCAAACGTCTTATATTATTACCTATTCTTGCTTTTCATCTATATGTCAATACTCTAACTCTAAATTTCCGTTCTCATAGGTCTGGTTGCGTCCTAACGCTCCTATTCCGCCGCCTGCTCCAGAATGGGTTGCACATCATCAACCGAGCGTCGAAGGATGGGATGCTCCTTTTCAAGCTCAGGTTGACAGATTTCGAAGGATGGGATGCTCCTTTTATTCCACCAATTTATTACAATTATGGATGTAAACCTTTTTTTTTCTGTTACTTGTAACATTATTCGCATATTATCCGAATGAAAACCTTAAAAATTATTGCTTCCCTTTTAATTATCACTTGACAATTAAACTCACCAATGCTCGGAATGACTTAGACCCTAAATCCTAAACCTCCACTAGCTAAACCCTTCAATTTCTTTCAATTAACCCTAAAAAACCCTCGGTAAACCCTAAACCCTAAACGCTAAAGCCTAAGTAGGGTTTGCACGTCACTTAAGACGTGCATGCACGTTATTAATGACGTGCAATATTTGCACGTTGTTAAAGACGTGTAAACCATAGTTTGCTAACGATGTGCACAGTCCACACTTGCACGTTAGTAAGGATGTGCATTCACGTTATTTTCGACGTGCAAATCCTTAATGATCATTTGCGGTGTATCTAACAAGACCCTTTTGACTACAGATTTGTACTTCAAGCATCTCTAGCTCTGGTCACTAGACACGTGAATACTACAAAGAAAGTCTCGTAAGAAAGTTTGAACTCATGACGTGATGGTTGAAAATTTAAAATGCCTATTCTTTCACTCATAAATTTGATTTGAGGCATCCGGAGTTCCAAACGACCTCCGCCTCGACCACTTCTTCCCTTTCTGAGACCTCTGCCTGCCCTCCTCCCTTTCCACCATGCACACTGTACTTACCAATGGTAAGTTACCATCCGACGTTGCTTTGTCTTTCTCCTTGGAACCCAACCCCAACTTTCGAATTCGTCATATATATCTGGCTTGAAATCTCTATCCCACTCTTAATTAAAAGGAAAATTTACTTATCATTGAAATTAAAAATTACATAAATTACCCTTTAAATGATCTTTATTTACAATTTACCACACATTCATCTATTTTTTTTTTTGCTAATTTATCTTTAAATATACTACTACGTACCTTCGTTAATTAAAACTTGTCATTTTAGAAAATCTACACACATATTCAAAAAACAAACCAAAAATACTCTTATATCCTTAATTATTATTCTAATTTTTTAGTTTCTCAAAAACTACAACTAACAACTATCTAATCATAACAACGGAAATTTCGTACAGATGTTGGTAAAATATTTAAAATGACAAGTTTTTCTTAACAAGATTTACTTCCTAAAACGATAAGTTTTAACTAACGGATGGAGTATATTTTAATATTTTTAAACTCAAATTTGGTTATAAATATATTCAAAATTTGAATTTAAAGCCTTGATTATATTTTAGGGATCATTTTATATATTTTTAAAAAATAATAATAAATATAACCTAGAATTATTATCTTAATTTATGTTTGGAAATGTTTATAATTTTTTAAAATATTATGTAAAATATTATTTTCTTTATAATATTATTAGAAATCATAATTTCTATTTATAAAGTTAAAAAGAACCTTAAATTTTTTATTTATTTATAGTTTATATATTTACATTCAATAATTAAACTTTGTTAAATATTAAAAAAGGTCTATAATTATATTTAAGTTATACGATTAATCAATAACCTATTTTTAAAAAAATTTAAGGAAACATAAATAAAAATGTTATCTATAACAAATAAAATGGATCAAAATCATATTTTAAATTGAAAAATATTAACTTTTTTAAGAAATAACATTCTTATACATATAACATTGTTTTATGTATATGGGGGAATTCACCTGCCTTTTACCTCAAAATATAAAAAAAATAGTTTATCGATTAATGAGATAACTTAAATATAACGTACCATAGACCTTTTTAAATTTTTATCAAAGAAAATTATTGAAAAAAATAGGGAAATTCCGTTTGGTACCCCCGAGTTTTTGACAATTCCGGATGGTGTCCCACACTTTTTTTTTGTCCGGATGGTACCCCTGAGTTTTGTCAAAAGTCCGGCTCATACCCAAAACTCATAGTTTCTCCTTTTTAATGAATAAAACCACCCATTATTTTTATTTTTTCATAAATATGCCCATTTACTTTTAACATTGAACAAAACTACATATTAATTAACAAAATTCAACACAAAAGTGACAAAACCAACTTTATTTTTTAAAATTTTACAAAATCACATATTATTTCCAAAATTTTTATTGCAATATTTGTAAATGTGATTGATCAATATTTCCAAAATTTTTATTGCAATATTTCCAAAAAAATTTATTGCAATATTTTTAACACATATTATTTTTCAAAACAATATTTAACTTATATCTCATTAACTTTAAACATTTGTAAATGTGATTGATCAATTTAACCAAATGCTTGATTATAATTTTTTTGAAAAAGAAAAGTAAATTTCATTTATTTATTTTTCTTCTTGTAAAAGAAAAATATAATAAGAGATTAATCATTCTTATTTTATTAGGTTTTATGTATTCCAAACAAAAGAAATGAATAACACCTTCTTTTATTACACAAGAAATGATGGTGTGCATTTTTTAAAGCATAAAGGGTGGTTTTACACAAAGTATGGTTTTACGAAGTATTTTTTATAATGTATAGGTTAACTATTTTTGTTCACATAATAAGATAGTGGATTTGTGCAAAATTTTGTAAATAATGGGTGATTATGTACATGCAATATTTGAAAAATAATGAGATTTATTTTTTATAAAATATGAAAAATATGTAACGGATCTTTTGTGTAATGTCAAAAATAATAGTTGATTTTCTTCAAAACAAATTTTGGAAAGAATGGGTACTTTTTGCTACAACTTTGGCAATAATGTGTGATCTTATTAATTTTAAAAAATAAAGGTGATTTTGTCAATTTTGTTTTCAATTTAGTTAAATGATAAGTAGTTTTGTTTAATGTTAAAAGTAAATGGGCATATTTATGAAAAAATAAAAATAAAGGGTTGTTTTATTCATTAAAAAGAAGAAACTATGAGTTTTGGGCATGAGCCGGACTTTTGACAAAACTCGGGGGTACCATCCGGACAAAAAAAAAGTGTGGGACACCATCCGGAATTGTCAAAAACTCGGGGGTACCAAACGGAATTTCCCAAAAAAATATTTAAACTATATATAAATAAATAATAATATTTTCAAATATTTAAAATATAAATAAATAAGAGTAATTTACATAGTATTTTAAAATTTTATAAATATTTTCAATAATAAATTAAGATAACAATTCTTGACTATATATATTATTATTTTTGGAAAATAAATGAAATGTTCCATAAAATATAATCAAACCCATAAATTCAAATTTTGAAGGTATTTATAATCAGCTTTGAGTTTAAAAATATTAAAATATAGTATATGTAACGATAGATTAGCGAAAATAGATGAATAAGTGGTTAGTTGTAAATAAAGACCATGTAAAGGGTGATTTTCTGAAATTTGGAATTTAAATGGTGGTTAAGTAAAAACTCTCATGCTTAAAAGGCGATTTTCTGTAAATATCCCTAATTAAAATCCAAGTTAATAAATAGGTAAAACTACGACACCAAAGATCAGGGGCAAATTTTTTTTAGATGGATTTATGTCCGATTGACCTTATTAAAAAAACGAATTTTCCATCCTATGCCTTGATGATAAGTAGCCAATTTGGAAAATATTTTCCCTAAATACACCCGGTTTAGTCGATCATTTTTAAATTAAATTATGGGGTTCACTCATTTTCTTTTAGAGTTTTGTTTCCCAATAGAGTATTCTTATCATATGCCCTTAGGACACACAATAGACAAATTTTTTTATAATAATTATTATTATTATAGGAATGACTTTACATTAAGTTAGATGGGAACCTCGTAACAAATTGAGCTCTAACACCTTTTTGAATAGTAAAACCAACTCTATAAAATATAAAATCGTCAATAACGGACGACGACCTGTGGCGTTTCGTAACCAACTGAACCCGTTTTAAAAAATCAATAGTATCATCTCCCAATTCTCCAAATGTGAAGAACGCAAAATTCATGAAACCATACCCTTTAATAGGACAAACATCAGCATAATTTTTTTTTTTTTGTAAGTGACCCTTGCTTTAGGTCACGGACCCAAAAACCATCAAATATGCCCTAAAATTATTGAATCCTAAAGGCCTAAAGTTTCAAAACGAGACCAAGATTTGACAGACCTACTTCCCATTGCATATCCTTTCACCCTGCAAAATTTGGGCCTACTTTACGCTCATAGTTCACGTGATCATGCATTCATGCTTGCAATTGCAATTGCAATATCACAATGCGTAAATTACCCAAACCACCCGTAAAATATACGTTTTTTTTTTCACAAACCGCCCTTAGAAAATTACTTAAATATATCCATAATACCCCCTGCAACCATTTTATGTATAAAATTTTAAATTATCGCTTTATTTAAAAAGCCTTATTATAAAATATATTTTCACAAATATTTATGAACATAGAGAAAATTTTACATTTTGTTCACACATAAAAAGGTTTGTGGGTGATCTTTGAAATAAAACAAAATTTAGGGGTGATTTTATGTACTTTTCTAATTTATGAAAAACCCATATATTTTAATAGAGGCCCTATTACCGACATGACATTTTGTCTTAGATTATTTAAAATTGCACAATAGTTGTTTTTATTTTTCCATATAATGACGAACTGGTCAAGAGGCAGAATACCAAAAAATGCACAATGTGTGGAAAAATGTGAAATATAACATTTCGAATTGATTAAATGATGAATCCAAACATTACATATAAGTCGGTTGGCTACCCTATTTAACACCAATTGATTTTAGGATGGAACTCTACTTAACTTGTGTGTTGGATTTGATTAGAGTACGTTACGGCTGGGCATATACGTGACCCGCTCACATTATATATTACCCATCGTAATTTAACACACAGTTAAATAAAAAGAGGACGTCAAAGATTTTGTTTGAGAATTATCATATTAGCTCCACGAATTTCAACGAACCCGTGTTGAATTACCTCGGTGGATTTCAAAGGAGCTATTGTTTTACCCAAGTGGATTTCAATGAGCCTATTACTTTCATCAAGCTTAGACTGTTACTTATGGCCAAAACCTGATATTAACAGATCTTTAAAATAAACCCTCTTTTATTGGCTCTTTTGTTTAATTTGTTCCCAATTCACCAATCTCTCAAGTCTCAAAACTCCTATTTAACCTTCCCATCTCCCACACACACTCTTACACCACAAACCAACACACTCAGTACTCCCACAAGATGGAGTCCTCCAAGGCGTCTGCCCTTCTCCTCCTATGTATGCTCCTCCTCTCCTCCGCCGCCCCCATCCTCGGCTGCGGCTACTGCGGCAAACCCCCCACCCACTCCCCCAAGGGCCACCACCACAAGGGCAAACCCAAGCCCCATAAAGGCCCCACTCCCATCGTCAAACCCCCCGTCGTCCTCCCTCCGATCGTCAGACCCCCCATCGTCCTCCCTCCCATCGTCAGACCCCCCATCGTCCTCCCTCCCATTGTCAAGCCCCCCGTCATCCTCCCTCCCATTATCCAGCCTCCCGTCATCCTCCCCCCGGTCGTCCAACCGCCCGTCACCGTCCCGCCAGTGCTCCCCAGCCCCCCCGCCAAGGTCCCGCCCTCAGTCCCGTGCCCTCCACCCCCGAGCACCCCCGCGGCCCCCATGTGCCCTATCGACGCGTTGAAGCTTGGGGCATGCGTCGACCTACTCGGCGGGCTGATCCACATTGGGCTCGGGGACCCAGCAGCCAACGAGTGCTGCCCGGTGCTGCAAGGGCTGGTGGAGCTGGAGGCAGCGGTGTGCCTTTGCACCACCATTAAGATCAAGCTCCTTAACATTAACATATACTTGCCTCTTGCTCTTCAGCTTCTCCTCACCTGTGGCAAGACCCCTCCTCCCGGCTTCACTTGCTCTGTTTAAACTGTGAGTAACGCTTTAATTTAATTATAATATGAATGAATATTAATGCATTACCTATCCTTTGTGTTGATATTTTATGTGACACACACGCTATATACTTATTTTATATGTGCAGGTTTGTCAAGGAGTTACTACATTCAAGTAGGGCGACTCGATGGACAAGAGAGGTTGTCGACGAGCGTCTACTCGATATGATATATTTATTTTGTCATTCTTGTTTGTGTTTTAATTAATTTCCGACTTCATTAGCGCTTTCGTCAATGATCAATTCAATATCTTGATTCTTGGATCGCATGGGATGTGATGGAATGTTTTAATTAATTTGGGTTTTTGTTTGAACACACTACTAAAATCGATTTGTACGTAGGGACTTGATCATTAGCTAGCTAAGTGTTAAGCTAGTAGATATGTAAGCTACTACTTACTGCAGCATGCGTACTATTCTTAAGAGTGTAACTTGTGTATCTTTAATTTTATTATCAGTATATGCATGCAACCAAGAAATCAGAGATTTGAGACATTGCCATCAAGTGGGTCCAATATTTATTTATTTTTTATTAATAACAGAATGGAAAATGAAATGATATGGATGATCGATTTTCGTTTGGCTTCATTGAATGGATTGAATAATAAATAAAGCATGCGTATATAAGAGATGAATGAAGACGAAATAAAAACAAAATGGAAGAAAACAAAGTAGCCCTCTGAATCTCTGACGAAGGTAGGTCTCATTCATCACATGACTTCTGCTTATGGATATGTATAAGAGTAAATTACACGTAATCACCCATAAATGAAGTTGATTTTCACACAACCACCAATAAAATTATAAATTTACAGAAAACCATCCATAAATTTGGGTTGTTTTCAAAAAACCACCCATTTGTTAAATGTCCATTTGTTTCATTTGTAAAGATGAAAAATGCCCCCATATTTTAGTTTTTTAAAAGTAATAATTTATGGGTTTTTTAAGTACTCCATTTGTTCGGCAAAACATGTCGTTACTATTTATTCACGTTAATTTTTTTAAGATGATAAAAACTATATAAAATATTCATTTTTTAATAATTTTTTTATAATAATTTTATACTAGTTTATTCCCCGTGTTATGCACGAATTTAATATAAAAATATTAATAAATTATAATAATTATTTTCAAATAATAAATTTAGGGTTTTTGTAAAATTATTTTTGCAGTATTCCTTCTCATATATAGGTATAAAGGAAAATCATTTTTTATAAAAATTGAGCCTCCCTTTTAAAACAATTCCTAACTCTATCATTGTTGTACATGCTCACAATTGTTATCATCCTTTATGTTTTTTTTGAAGCAACAATTGAGAAATACCTCAGTTGAACATCCTTTATGTTAAATAATTAAGGTATCACATCTTTTCATGGATTTTCGCTATTTAACTACCCCTCACCTCTCCGCCTCGATATTCAACAATGTGATGTGTGATATGTGCCTTTATTTAGTCGATTGAGTTTTTGACTTAGCTCATAAGCATCATGGATCACTTGTGGTTTACCCATTTGATAAGTGTGAAATTGTTATTAATAAGTATGAAAATTTTAAAAATATTTATAAAAAGCTGGATATTTATATAATTTTTATCATCCTAAAAAAATGTGTAAATAGTAATTAAACAAAATATTTTTCCGAATAGATGGAGTAATAATCTGGATTTATTTTAGAGCTTATTCACATCTTATTCAACATTGCAAATCTGATGCATATATATTGATTCAGACATTTATATATTTTTACAATGCTTAATTTCCTTACTTTTTTTCAAGGTGAAATGTCAAATTAAAGTAA
The DNA here is from genome assembly GCA_037127255.1 of Persicaria tinctoria. Lineage (NCBI taxonomy): Eukaryota > Viridiplantae > Streptophyta > Magnoliopsida > Caryophyllales > Polygonaceae > Persicaria > Persicaria tinctoria. The sequence goes on along the minus strand of JBANSL010000011.1, from coordinate 27,640,748 downwards.
AATATATACAATTGCTTTACATTTAAAAAGGTTTGAATTAGGGGTATTTTAAGCTTTTCAAACAAAACAGATTGAGGTTTAATGGATAAGTGATCATTTAAAAATAAATCTAATTTATGGGCGGTTATGTGAAAACTAGCCTAATTTATGGGTGGTAATTATGTGTAATTTACTCATATGTATAAAGAGAAACAATTTTGGAACAGCATGCAAGTATAAAGGGGGAACCTTTGTTCAAGCAAATTAACCCTCTACCATATGTATAAGTCTTAGAATTTAGTACCGATCGAGCTATATATACATATTTGTATACCTTTTAGGAATCTTTGAAGCTAACATTATGGTGAGATGTTAGGATTATAACATCAAAATGTGTTTGATTTTTTTTTTTGATTAGGAAAGAATTCGGGCAAGCGAGCTCAACCCGACAGCATCCTTACGGATGAGGTCTAATAGACCAGAATTGTTGTAAATATCGAGACCTTGGGCAGAGTGGCAAAGGTGTGCAACCTTATCAGTCACTCTATTGCCCAAACGGGGAACATGAAAGAAGGAAACTTCTTTCAAAGTCGATAATAAAAGTTTCACATTTGATAGGATTAGTTCGATTTCCCGAGGACATTTAGATGATTGGTTTAGGTGATTTATAATTATATTAGAATCGCCTTCAATGTCGATTTTGTCAATGCGGAGGTGTATGAGATGTTGGATTCCCAATTTTAGAGTAAGAGCTTCCGCTATCAGAGGACTTTGTTTACCAAGTTTTTGATAACTAATATGTATCGACCGCCCTTCCCAGTCCCGGATTATAGCTCATGCAGAGCTGTCATTGTTTGCAATTGTGGATTCATCAAATTTTAATTTAAGAGTTCCCCTCGGTGGTTTACGCCACATAATCTTACCATGCTTATTTTTCTTTCTTGGGTGATTGGAGCTTAGTGAAAGAGAGGGGGAATCCTCCTCTAGACTGCTTTCCCAACGAGATGTTTTACGCCAATTTTCCTTGTGAGTTTTAATAATGTGTAATGCCCTATCTTTCTTAGGTATGGGGACTTGCCTAAATACATGTTGGTTCCGAATGTACCAAATTGACCACCAAACAAAGGCAAGCTCTACCTTACCTGTAGAGGTGAGGTTGTTACTGATAATGCATATTTTAGATAGGCATTATAGACATTTTTAGTTTAGTAAGGTTGCATTTCTTTCATACTTTGTTGCTAAATTGAATCTTGTGATTATTTTAGAAGAGTTCGGATTCTGCGCAAATTTGTGTTTATTGTGCAGATTTAATCAGAACACATTTGGGAGATGCAATACCTCGAAGAGGAACACAAGAAACATTGGAAGGAATCAAGGAAGGAAAGATGCAAGACAAGAGGAGATACCCGCAAAGGAAGGCAAGAAGAACCGGCAAATAGCATGCCGCGACCGCAGCAGAGGCCGCTGCAGCGGGGTACGAAGAAACAGTGTGCGGCGGGCGCATCACCTATGCTGCGCCCGCAGCATCGGTCGTCAGCGCGGATGCGCAGCGTTTTGAATAAATAAGAACCCTAGATCTATTTGTTTATTTTATGGCCGACTTTAGATGATTTAAAAGGCCAAGTTTTATGTTATTTTCAGACTTCTATTTTATGCATTCATCAGACACTTTAGAGATTTAGAGCGATGTCTTTCATGAGGAACTAAACTCATCTATTCTGCCTGCAATTTGATGCTTAATTTGGATTGATTGTGAGTTTCTAATTCTCGTTCCTTGTTTCCTATATTTGAATGCTTCAACTTCTTTGTGCTTGATTGTTTATTGTTTTGTTCTATCTTGCCTGGCCAACTTGTTAGATCAATTCAATTGCTAAGGTTTTGTAGATTCCTGGTTGTGAACCTTAACCTAAGTGGTAAACTTGTTCCTTTAGGGCTGGTTGAACTAATTGAATGAGTAGAAAGTTGAATGTGTTGTTAAATCCCTCTTTAGGGACTGCAAATACCTTGGCTAATCTCTGATACTAAAGCTATCAATTGGGTTAAATCCTTCTTTAGGGACTGTTCGATTGATAAGGGTTGCTAGGACGGGTTGGACTAGTAACTATATTAGGTCGGGACAAGGGCATTCATAGGAAACTTAATAGGACGAGAAGAATTTACAAGGATCGCTTCAACCAAATAAAGTGGAAAATTGTAGGTAGAATCGCTTCTCATAATTGTCTAAATCAAAATCATTTACTTTTGTTTGCTTCAATCCGCTTTGATAAAAGGCGGACCTTTTACACACTCAAAACCCCCTTTTTGGTTACTTGATTGACACTTAATTCACACTTGAATAACGAATTTCCCTGTGGGATCGACCTCTTGCTTATTGCTATACTAGTTGTAAGTTTGAGTTTACTTTGACGGATCAACGACAGGTTTCCCCTCCGTCAGTTACCGATGAAAAAAATGCTAGGTTTTATATATCTTGATTGATTTATCATAGTGAATATTGTTGAGTTAATGCGTGTGACAGGCGGAAAAGAGAGCGCACATAATGACATTCAAACAGAAGGTGAACATCATCTTCGTCCGCACAATTGCACAAGCTACGTGTGGAAGGTATAGAAGTATTGTGACAAGCGAGCTTGGAGGCAGTTGGTAGTCCATCCTGACAGACTTTCCAGATATTTTTTTTACCGTAGGCGGAATATCCAAATTCCATGTCCATGCATTATTATCTATGTTGAAAGAGGATTGAGCTGTGATTAATTTATATGCACTAAAGGTGGTGAACCAACCCGCTCTATCAGGCCACCAATAAAGTCGATCATCAAAAGAAGAAATTGGGAGTGGGATATCCAAGATTTCTTTGACAATATCAACAGGTAACATATTGTTTAGTTTTTCCATACACCATTTACCACCCAAAATATAATCACTAACATTTTCTTCTACGTTACTAATTTGGGGGCAATCATCCCTAGATTGTAGAGGAGAAGTTGTGATCCAATTATCCTTCCAAAACTTTATAGAAGTCCCATTTCCCACTGAACAAATAAGTCATGTCTTAAATTTATCAATGAGAGTTGTCAATTTGGCCCATTGCCAAGATGAATCACCTCTTTTCTTATATTCAAGGATGTTAGAGGAGAGTAAGTACTTGTGTCTAATCAGGGTAAACCAAACATTATCCGGATCAGCCAGTATTTTCCATAGTAGTTTCATTTGAAGAGCTTCATTCATCTCTTTAGATTTCCTAAGCCCTATTCCCCCATACTTTTTCGGTCTGCAAATCCTATCCCAGCTAATCAGAGGCCTGTGTTGGAGATCTTTGTTCTAGAAGAACGTTCTGTTGATCTGGTCAAGCTCCTTATGTATTGATGTGGGTAACAGAAAGTTTTGCATTGCATACAACGGTTTGGCCGATAAATTCGTATTGATTAGAGTTGCACGACCTTGTTGTCATAGAGCATTAGCACGTCATTTGCTTAGTTGTTCTTTAGATTTACAGATGATGTCTTCAAAAGTGTGTTTGTTTACTCTACCATTAATGATCGGACAACCGAGATATTTTTCCAATGAGTTTTCGTTTGTAATGTTCAAGCAACTGCTAAGTTCTGAGATCATAGAGACCGAAATGCCTTTTGTAGCTTGGAAGCTTGATTTATGGTAATTAACTTTCTGTCCAGATACCTTACAATATGTGTTAATTATTGTTCTAACCTTCTGTCCTGCATCAACACTCCCGTTTGAGAAAATGATGATGTCATCAGCAAAAGATAGAAAGGGAACCCGAGGGCCGTTTTGCCAAATGTAAAACCAATAGGACTATTATCCACATTAATTTGCTTCCGCTGAAAGTTTTCGAGCTAGAGTCTCTGCACCTAAAATAAACAAGAAAGGGGATGGAGGATCCCTTTGGCGAAGACCCCATGAGGGGAGAAACATGTCTATAAGGCTGTTGTTATTTCGTACCGAAAAAGACACAGTCGTAACACATTCCATCACCCAAGTGATGAAAGTGAGGTGGAATCCAAATTTTTCCAAAATCCTTTTTTGTGAAATTCCAATTAACTCTATCGTACGCTTTCTCCATGTCTAGTTTTATCACCAACCATCCCTCCCGGCCAGTACACGACCTAAAGGAGTGAAAATTTTCGTAAGCTATCAAAACATTATCTTGAATGACCCTGTCTGACACAAACACACCCTGAAGAGGGTGAATTAGTTTACTGATAATCATTTTGATTCTTTCTGCCAAAAATTTTGATATGATTTTGTAGTGTAGAACATAGGCTAATTGGACGGTAGTGACTGGTGGTAGTAGGGTTGTCACGCTTTGGTAGTAATGAAAGAAATGTGTGGTTTATTTGTTTAAGAATCTTCCCGGAGTGGAAAAAACCTTTGACCGCTCTAATATAGACACACCTACTACATCCCAATATTTCTTATAAAACTCGGCTGTAAATCCATCAGGACCTGGACATTTATTGTTACCCAAACTAAACACTACAGATTTTATTTCTTTATTAGAAGGATGTTTAATGAGGAATTCATTTTCCATTGTAGTTATGGAGGGCTGGATTAGGTTAAACATTTTAGTAAGGAGTCTATCATCAATAGGCTCATTTTTTAATCCTTTTTCAAAATCTTTTTTAATTTCATTTATGAAATTTTCCTCACTTACTATTAAAGTACCTTCAGCAATAGTTATGTTCCGGATTTGTTTCCTATGTCTTCTCCCAGATGCAACACGATGAAAATACGAAATGTTAGAGTCGGAAAGCTTAAGATGCTTTGTTTTGGCTCTTTGATTCCAAAATATTTTTTGAAGCAAGAGTAGTTTTGCCTTTATTCTAAGAAGGCAATTTTCTTTACTGTTGTTTCTCTATGAGTTATTTGTTGATACTGATGCTTGAATACTAAGCAATTCCCTTTCCACTTCTTTCAACTGTCGAAATATGTTTCCAAAGGTGTATTTATTCCATCCTTTAGCCTTTTTCTTTAGAATTTTTTGGTTAAAGATAAGTTGAAACACAGTAGAACCTGGGCAAGATGCATCAAAATGTGTTTTTTTTTATGATCGAATTGGTGGAGGTGTTAGATTAGGCCTTAACAAAAGTCCAATGGAACTTATATATGGTCGGATGGGAACTAATTGGTACTCGAACAAGTAACCCACTAGCTTATATACTAGGCTTGTTTAGTTTATACTTTCGATATGATGCTTGTTTTTATCTCTTCATAGCTTAATATATGATATGGGATGATCCATCATTTTAACGGCTATTCTTTGGACAAACGTTCTCCTTTTTATATGTAGTTCTCAAACTCTTAGATTAGGGTTTAAGATCTGTGTGTTGGTATTGTATATGAGCGAATAGACATACTAACGTAGTAAAGTGAGATAAAACAAAATAGGGAGAGATTCAAACCCAAAATTCACTAAGTTCAACAAAGATTACAAAGATATGTTGCAGATTCAAGCATACATTACACCGATCCAGCACATGCTAGATCTAAGGATATTAGAGGAAAGAATGATCTAAAAAGAAAATAGTTGATGTATGCATTTTAGCCATGTTTTAGAATGTCTAATTGAGCTAGTTTGAGTTATTTTCGTTAAATTTTGTGTTGGGATTAATGTTGTTTTAGTGAATTTTTGTATTATTTGCGATATGGATCTCTACACAAGCTTTGGTGGTGTTTTGTAGGATTTAAAGCCATTTTGGAGAAGATTGGACGCATTTTGGAGCTATAATTAAGGATTAGCAAAGGTGTTGAAGCAAGAAGAAACCCCCTATTTTTGGACATTTTCACAAAGAATCAAGTTCCACCATCTTCATTATTTGTAGTCATCAAAAAGAGCTTTTCAACAAATATTCATATGCATCAATCAGACGAACGAGAACCCCGGAAAGTGTGTTACAAGACGGAGCTGGAAAAGTTGAAAATAACAATGCTACCGACCACGGGCCCATCATTACCAACCTTGGGTGGGTTGGTACCGACCCTAGGTGACTAGTTACTAGCCTTGTCTTGAGAAGAACTACATGATATATGCTGAATCATCGTCACTACCGACCCAGCTACCAACCTAGGTGGGTCGTTATTGACCCTTGACAGAGAAGAGAAAGTGGAAGTGAAGTCGCTAAAAGCCTACCAACCCTCTTACCGACCCTAGTGGGTCGGTACTGAACCTATGACAGGTTGAGATCCAAGCTGAGAAAACCCTACCGACGCCGATGAGCCTTGGTATCGACCCTAGGAGCCTCGTTTGCGCGAAACAGATTCAGATTTTAAGGAGATTTGATCCCAAAACTGTTTAGATTTAGATAGATTTTCTTAGATTTATTTTTCTAAAAATAGATTATGAGTTTCTACTATAAATACGACATTTTGAGGTTTTAGGTGTGCAAGTTTGATGCGAGAAGGAAGACACTTAAACGTGAGTGAGAGGCAAGAGGGAGATGAGAGAAGACGTGTGTTTGACAAGTTGAGAAGACGGTTTTGGAGACGTTTTTTTTAGTTTATTCAATGTGTTTTCTTCTCTTTTATGCTTTGTTCATGTTTTCTACTATGAATTATGAGTAGTTTCCTTCTTTTCAAAGGTTGGGATGATCCCAACAATAATAGTCATGTGTGTCAGCTAACTAATGACGAATTATTGATTGCTTCACCTCTATCTCTATATTGATGTGCTTAAATATATCCTTGGATGGAAGTTTAGGGATCAATTCTAATTTGTCATTTGAAGAATGAAAGGATTGTAGATTAAGATGCATGATTTAGGGTTTTGAAACGAAAGTTGAATGATCCTAATCAAGAATGACTAAGATCGAGATTGTTAATTGAATAAGTGAAAGCGAATTTGATTAACTTTTTAGGTGAAGCGAAGGTTGAACCTTTCTTATCGATAAGGGTTGCGTTCTATACAATTCCTTGACAATTGACATGCATGATTGTTGCTGAGGTGAAACCCTTAACCTAGAATCTCCTTAATATTGATATAAATCCTTTTTAATCAACAAACCCTAAAACCTCTATCTTTCACCTCTTTTTGCTATTTCTTTGCCCCAAAGTGAAAGAATTTGAGAATTTGAATCTCTTTCTTAGCGAACCTAAATATGCTATATTATAGCGGGGTCTTGTTTATAAATTTATTTGCTGAATCAAGAAACCCTTTCAACAATAACTAAGAAACTCTTTCAAGATCCAGTGTCGGAGGCTAGTAATCGAAATGAGAACGACATTTGGAATCGGAATCGAAATTCAGAATAAGTGATTTCACAAGCATGTTGTACATTTGGTATTGAAGCGTTCATGAGATTTCGCCTATACTTATTACCTAACTTGTGACGACATAATACTTTTTAGAATACGTGCAAGCCTTAGCCTGATAGGACGATGATCAGATTGTAAGCTTATTTGTCCAAGCGATGAGGGTTATGAGTTTGACTCGCGATGAATTATGTTTTACTGTTCAATCGTCGTCTACGGAGGAAGTCTGGCGAGGTTATTATCTCTAGGAAAGTTCTTCTCCGACTGAGGATCTCTAGAACTCAACTTTGGGGGTTTTAAGTTTGGGAGATAATCAGAGCTCTTATGCCTTTCTTATCTTCGGAATCGGATCCTTTCTCTGTGATCGGAGGGGGGTATTTATAGGGGAACCAAGCGAGCAACTGGCTAGCAACCTCGTGGTTCTATATAGGACACATGTAGTGCATGCCCACATGCTTAGGGGCATAGGCAATACACGTGGAGCCAGTAGAGGCGGGGTGCTTGAGCCAGCGAGCTGCTTGCTAGGTCTTCGGAAGCTAATCGAGGTAAAAGGGAGAGTTAGCTCTTATTTCTATACTAGCTTTGAGTTGCGAGGGAGATAAAGATTAATAGACATAGGGGGTGTTGAGCCTAGTTCTTTGGGTCTGGTTGGATACTTTGCTCGCGATGCGTTAATGGTGGGATCGACCGTCCTTTTGCGTTGGGTGACCCATTTATGACCTAATATCCTGTGTTTATTATATAGCCTATTTTCTATGGCATCATCATATCTCCTTATAACCGGATCGCGAGTAATAATATATACGCGATTATGTTACGACAAGTACGATGCTTTCTGCTAAAACTCTTAGTTCATCGGATGAACCTTTCTTGGGCCTATTCGCGCCCTTTCGCCCCATTAGGCTGGTTGGCCCCACAGGGACCTATAAGTTGGATTCTTATTCTTGCTCATTCTCATTCTACATTTCTGAATTTCCAAAGAGAAGGGAAGAAAGAGGGATTTTCAAGGGTTTCTGGTGTCTTCTGAAGAACTGAGATCAGTGTTAGGTGGCGGTTCGCTCATGGTTTACTAAGTTTTTCAGGGCTTCCTTCTCATAGTTGCTCAAGTAAGTTTACCGTCGATCTTTATTTTTGTTCTTTTTGATTTCCCATGTTTGCGTCATCATCTCGAGACTTTTAGGTTTAGTCAGAAAAACTGAAACCAGGGGCGGTTATAGGGTGGCGATCGGGGCGCGCCCTGGTGCTTGGCCCCTGTGTTTCCACTTGGGCTCCTTGGTCGTAACTGACCTTTGTGGAGTGGCCGATTGGTAGTTAGTCGTAATAGGGTGGTGTTGAGAAGGGTTGGTCTTGTATTCCGAATCTTTTTGATGGCCTATGGTGATTTCCTCTGACTTTATGGAGTATCTCTGATGAAACAGGGGCGGAAGAAATCCTTTCGACTCTGCCCTGTTGTTCTTCGAAGGGTCGATTTCTCGAGAATCAAGAAATCTTTATGAGGGATACGGAAGGGCATCTTTTAGCCGTCGTTCTGTGGTGGGGAAGATGTCTTTTCAACGTCCCTTCGGGGGGCGCGTGAGGTGCCATTATAAGCCTTTAAGAGGGCTTTTTTGGCGCCAAATTTATTTACTCATGATGTTGAAAAGGTAGTTTTCCCCTTGTTAATTTTTCCTTTTTCATGCGTCTTTTCCAGGAGATTTTTCCTTTGTTTCTAGAATTACAATGTCCTAGGAAAGTGATAGCCAGAATCGTAGTGTGAGCTACCACTATGAAGAAGTTAGTTCATCGCGTACCAGTTCCCTTCCACCACGTAACAAACTTCCGGATGAAAAAAGGAAGAGGGCGAACCCTGGGGATGGTCCTAATGGGAAGAGATGGAAGATGGCGGGGCCCATTAAGCGCCCTTTAGAAAGGAAACACCTCGACTATTGTCATACTTCAGAGTCCATGATTGACCTGGGAAGGGGTGAGTCATCTCGCGTACCAAAAAAGTCTAAAATGCCTATCCGAGTGGTCCCGGGCGACTTTGCTCTGCCCCCTTATGATCGAACAGAGGCTGACAGTTGTAGTTTTTGTGAGGGTCATACCTTCGCGGCGCCCGCTCCCCTCCCAACAATATTTTTAGATCGCGTAGCTCCTACCGTACAGAAGAGTCTAGGTGAGGAGTCAATTCTAGACGTTAAGCACCTGGAAGAAGTGGCTAAACTTTATCCGTGGTCGGCCGGGGTAGAGATAGGTTTGGCCGTTGGTGGCGGGGGTTGTTTGAACGAATACAAATATCTTGTGGTAGTCCACCAGGGTAGTTCGCTCCAAGGGTTCCGTCTCCCCCTTCCCCGGCTGTATTTAGATTTTTTGGCTCACATAAATTAATGCCCTGGCCAGCTTGCCTTTAAGGTATGGATGTATCTGGCGGTATATATCATGCGTTGCGCTGCCATAAAGCAAACGCCATCATTGGATCATCTTTTCTCTGTTCTTTCCTTGAGGCGTGGTGAAGGACTGGTGTCCGCCTCCCTGGCCGGGAAGATTTTTGAGAGGTTGTCTAGTAGCCCGGGGTGGAGAGAAAAATGGTTCCTCGTTCGCAATCCGACCAAAACTATTTTGAGCTTCGTGATCAAACCCGGCGAGTACGTTGCGCCTGGTGATAAACACGATGGGGCAGATAGATGAAGGGTTGTATTTAAGAGGGGAGTCGCATCTATCCGAGGTTATAGGAAAGTTGTGAGCCCGGTTCGCTTGAAAATGGCCAGACTTAGCCTTCCGCACCGGCCGGGTCGGTACTTTCAGGAATCTTCATTTCATGTCGCCTGGCGTCTTCGCCGTGATTCCCTTTTATTCTGACTTGTTTCAAAATCTTTTGTGCAGGTATGATAGTTGATAAGTCAAAGATTTCCGTGCTCGCGAAGAAAAAGAGCGCTACTGGGGGTGGATCCAGGCCTTCCCTTATCGTCACTCCACAGCCGGGTAGTGGCCGGCAAAATGTTCCTCGCGAGCGTCCTCTTGCCAAGAGGAGTTCAGAAGGGAAAGAGCCGGTTGACGATCGGGAAAGTCTATCGTCCGAAGACCAGCCGTTGGTCCATCGTGGGAAGAAACGATCAAGGGAGGAAGTAAGAGGTACTAATCTTTTAAGCTCCGAACCGATTACCCCGGCGGGGATTTTTATGGCAGCTTATCCATTGCCTGGGTTCGACCCTATTAGTATTAAGGAGTTGGAGATCCCTATGAAGAGATGTCCCGCCGAGAGGGGTTATCTTCATCATCTGACGGATGAAGAGTTAGTGGAACACGGACGGAAAAGCAGAGGCTGGGTAACCCCCCCCCCCTTTTTTTGTAATTCACGATTTATATTTCTATTCTTTCTTCCTAATGCTTACTTTTTTTTTATGTGTTTATTGCTCTTCCTGTGTTGTCGTAGGACGACCTAAAATGGTCCGAAATGGCTGGCCGTTTGAGAAACTATGGTGATAAAGTAAGGGAGTTGAGGTCGATCGTGACCTCTATGAAGGCGAAAGCGGAGAAGTTGAAAGATGTTGAGCTTCAGGAGGCAACTATCATGAGTCTTAATGATGCTTTAATTAGGTCCCAGAAGGATGTAGAAATGGCGAGGAGTGAGTTAGACCTGTCGCGAATCGAGCTCTCGAGGGTTCAAGAGTCTGTGGCCCGGTACGAATCAGAGGCCATGCTTTTAAAGGGTCGGCTCCAAGATCTTGAGCATGAGTTAGGGACTGCTCGTGAGGAGTCCACTAATGTGAAGAGTCAACTGGAGCGCTTTTTCTCTGGGGAGGATGCTGCTCTCTCCCGAAAGACGCTCCGTGAATTCATGCTTGGTGATGTCGGGCAGGGGTGGCTAACTGAATTTCTGGGAGGAGTCGGCCGGGACTGGCTCAGTCATTATCTTGAGACGGATGGGGAAGACGTTCTCTATGAAAGGGTTACCGATGCGTTTATGGATGGGATTGCAAGTGGGATTACTCAAAGCATTAATCGCTTTGCTTATATAAGCGACGAGGTGAGGATGTTCTCGCCCAGTTATGAGAATGCAGATATGATACTGAAGGATCCTCAACACGAGCTGCCACTTCCCCTTGACGCTCTTATTAGTAACGCCGACCTCATCAATCCTCTTTCCGAAGGTGGTAACACCCTTGAGCCTATTTGCAGAGATGGCAACCCTCCTACCGACGTCTAATCTTCTGCTTTTCCGCTTTTTGACGAAGTTTTTTCTTTGCGTATGGAGGTTTTTGGAAACATTTCTATCCATGGCAAGAGTTTCGTACTTTGCTGTGGTTTATTTATTCGCATTTTGGGATTGTGAACATTTCGATATATGATAAGTGACGCCTTCTTGTGGTGTTTTGTGAATATTTTTTTTTGGGCTTACCGTGGTTTTGTTTATATATTTTGCTTGTTTTCCTTAGTGGCTTGTTCTGCTGATTTTCCCTTATGTGATTTTTTATGTCTGAATCTCGATCCGTTATTTAGATTCGCAATGTAAGTTCGCGATACCCTTTTCCATCTCCTGTCGTTGATCATTTTATGGAATAAATCGTGAAATGACAAAAAGTAGGGTTCGCGTATATACTAGTTTTTAATTCGAAATGACAGGCCAAAGTCAAAAAACTTATTTGCGATGAAACATAACAGGGAATATTTCCGAGTGCACTTGATGCGATTATATCTCCTCGTAGCACATGTATTCCGGCAAAGTATCCCCATTTTCGTCGGGATAATGATGCATGTGACACCGGTTGATATTTCCGGCGTAGTTTTTCCTCACGTGAGGGGCTTTACCCGGGATACTACCTGGGATGGGCACTTATATAGAATGGTAAGTTACATTTGTGTGATTATGAACTTTGGCATATGGACTATTTCTGATGCTCTTTATTTGTCGTAGCCCTTACCGTCTATCTACCGGGATTATGGTTATGATGCCCTTGGATTTGTTCATCTATGGACACGGTCGGATGAGGATTTTATGGTGAGGGTGGAAGCCTTAGGACCCAACAACTACTGGTTTACAACTGGATGGCCCGCGTTCGTTTTTTCGAATGTACTCCAAATTGGGACGCGCTTGATTTTTGAATACGAAGGACACTCATGCTTTGATGTTGTTGATGGGAACCATGGTCCTGATCAAAATGGTGATGTGGATTTCTCAGTTCGGTATTGAACGTTCCGTTTTTATTATGTTTAATGTGGTAGTCTCTATCGTAGAGCTCGTCTTCTATGTAGCGGCATTGATTGTCAAAGAAGTGGACTTCAAACCTTGCTTCTCCTAGGTGGGTGAACACTATTGCTGTTTCCAGCTCTAGTCCGTGTGATTCGACAAAGTCCCTCCATCCACGTGCCACCCAGTGAGATCCGTAATTGCCTCCTATGGTGTGGACATGGAAATTTTTGATAACGCAAGTGGATAACAATATTTGCTCGGGAACATGGGGTTGGAAATGTTGACCGAATTTGTAAGGTAACATCATGCGTATGTATTGCTCGTCTCCTACTAAATAAATATCAAATATAAAGGGATTGTTTGGGCTTTGATTGATGTTATTTGCTGCCATTTTTGTGTTTTTTCCCTGGGAGGACCGGGAATGAGAAGGTTGTACCTTTTATGTTGTAAGGAAGGAGGACCTTTATAGTGGTTTTTGACTGGTTTTTTTTTTTAAAAAAAATGAATTTTGCGATATATGACTATTTTTAAGTTTCGAAAAACGCCATTGTATTTGGCCTAGTTCTGCAGGGATTCTTTGTCACGTGTAGGACATGCAGGGTATCTTGGGAAATCCTTCGCATATTTTTTGTCTAGTTTCAATTTATGTAATAAATGTTTTTGATGATTTCCAAAGTATGCGTCCCTTTTTTCTGGGTATAAGAAGGTGTAATTCTGTGTCTGCAATCTTTGCAATTAGTGGGTTGCTTTTTACAGTATTGGTGTTCTGGCACCAGGATGGCGTCTCCTAATTCTAGCATGCGTGATTTTTTCCGTTGGGTTGATGAAGAGAGGAGGATGCATCGTCTTGTAAGTTGTACATATCTTTCGTGATTTATGTTTTTCTTGGATTTAAATCATTTACTTGGTGATGATGATGCTTTTTGTATACATCCTCTTCTTGATGCTTTTGAGAGGATGTATGGTCACGTTGTAACTGACGGTGTTAGTTTAGTCTTTAAGAATGGTGAGACCTTTCGTGTTGATGTTTCCAAGCATTACTCTAACCGTTGGTGGTTATCTGATGGTTGGAAAAGATTCGCGACCAGCAACGGGGTTACTGTCGGAGTCTCGGTGGTGCTCTTTCAATATGTAGAAAGAAATTGCTTTAAAACCCTCGTTCTTGCAGATGAAGATGAGTAGAACTTTTATTGCTGTGAAAACTTGGTAGATATTTGTTTTTATGTCGTTGTTTTAGCAGCCTCTAATCACACGCTTTGGTATCTGTAATCCCGAATATTTTTGTTTAATAATATCTCGACACTTTGAATGATTCGGCCTCTGCTTTTGTGTTTTAGTCTTCTTTTTACTTGGATGTGACCTTTGTTAGTGTGATAATGACACTCTAGATCGCAGAGTTGGGTTTTGCAACTTTTGCCGCTTGTCCGGTATGCAGTTGGTTCTGACGATGTTGCTTTGGACAGACCTTTGGTGACGAGACAACACTGTTATGTTTGCTTGATTTGGTGATAAGTATCAGATGCTTGGGTTAATTCTGCGGCAGTTGTCCTTGGGCTTTGTTTGATTTAGCAGTATTCTTGTAGTGAGGAATCATGACCTCCCCTCCCCCTATTCGGCGTGACTTCTTTCGTTCCATTGATTCTGAAGAGAAGATGGAATTTCTAGTAGGTTTCTTTACCCCACTTCTGTAATTTGTGTGCCAAATTTTTATTTGATATTTTGGTTTTGTGGCTTGTATCTTTTTCTCGAATCATTTGGTGTTCAATATGGTCGCGGGGGAATGACTCACGTTTGTTTGGTCTCTCCTACCGGGCGGGAGTTTCGAGTAAGGGTGTTTCGAGATAGCCAGGGTCACCATATCCTTACCGAAGGTTGGCGTGATTTTGTTGTGGACAGCGGTTTAAGCGTCGGGGGGTCTGTTACTATCTTAAAATATGAGGGGAGTAATCGTTTCACAATAATCGTTCTAGAAGCGAGTGAGTAAGTTGTGAAATGCGGTGTAATCCTTTTTTCTGTTTTGGTTTGTATGTCGGCTTCTATATGTGTTTATATTGGACTTGTGTTCCAGGTATATTTTTAGATTTTGGACTAGAATTGCCCACGCTCCAGATCTCCACAATCTTTTTTAATGATTATTTGACGTTGTACTTTGAACGAAACTAAATTCTCAAAAATGTTAGAGCAAAACATAATGCTCTTATTAAATCTTCAGATGTTACAGAAACTTGTAGACGTGACTTGCAAACAGAACAATGGCAACTAAACTAACTTCGATGAAGTTTTATTTCAAAAGAGGGGAAAATTTAGAAACTTTCTTATGAGTATTCTTGATTTACCTCCACCGAGGCCTGGCCGGGATGATTCGAGTTCTGCCTTAGCTTAAGCGAGATCCGTTTGGAAGCGGATCCTTGCAAAATCATGATATGAACCTCGAAGCGAACGCTTCCTTTGTGAATAAAGGTTATGGAGGAACTGACATCGATACTATGTGAGCAGGCAAAATCGTTCCATCCGTTGGCTAAGTAAGGAAGCCTATAATCTCCCCGAGCAACTTCTACAGAAAAATCCCGCAAAATTCGGGTTGATAGAAGAATGTTCCTGGGAAGGTTTGGGTGAAATTCATCTTCGAAACGCAATGGAAGAGACAAGCGATGCATATGTTTTGGGAAACAAATGGGCTCAGAAAAAGACCAAACCGCCTGGTTTGACGTAGTCATAGAGGGGGAGAAGATAGGAGTAAAGAAAGTGGGTTAATGGGATTCTCTTCCAATATATTTTCTTTATAAAGGGATGTCTATGTCATTGCCTCAGGATCACGGGGGCTGACATAATGGGGCATTCCGATGTGCCGTGGTAGGACAGGGACACAAAGATCGAATCAAGTAAAATTGTGACTGTCTTTGTAGATAAACAATGTGCCTGGGGATGACCCTAAACCTTGTGACTTTCATAGCCAATTTAGTTTTGACAAGTAAAACCATTCCTGGTGGAGAATCATGGGGGAACTTTGCAGGTTATATTGCTTAGTTTTATTCTCCTTGGAGGCTTATTTGCATGCGTATCCGTGCTCAAAGTGCACGCGATCGCTAAATTTATTCTCCTTGGAGGTGAACTTGTACATCCCCGTGTTTGAAAGACACGTGATTTATTCTCCTTGGAGGCTTACTTGCACATCCCCGTGTTCGAAAGACACGTGATTGCTAAATTTATTCTCCTTGGAGGCTTACTTGCATGCCTATCCGTGCTTAAAATGCGCGCGATCGCTAAATTTATTCTCCTTGGAGGCTTACTTGCACATCCCCGTGTTCGAAAGACACGTGATTGCTAAATTTATTCCTCTTGGAGGCTTACTTGCACATCCTCGTGTTCGAAAGACACGTGATTGCTAAATTTATTCTCCTTGGAGGCTTACTTGCACATCCCCGTGTTCGAAAGACACGTGATTGCTAACTTTATTCTCCTTGGAGGCTTACATGCATGCGTATCCGTGCTCAAAGTGTACGCGATCGCTAAATAATTGGTATCGACAATGTTTCTTGGGTTTGAAACTTTCATTTATATATATGAAGAGGTGTACCCAATTTCGGAACCCTGGTGACCCCTGTACATAGAAAATCTAAGTCACCGAGTTTCTAATATGTCTAGCTGTTTACGCAAAATATGCTTTGAGATTCTTTGTATTCCATGATTTTGCAAGGATCGCTCCTTCCGAATTTTGAAGCTTGAAAGAACCTCTGCCTACCTCTTTATGGATGACGTTTCGACCTTCTCAATTGGGTTCAAGCTTTCCCCTAGTTGTCGTTTTTCGTAGGACCATATCTCCCTTTGGCAGGGGTCGTGTAAAAACACGCTTGTTGTATCCTTCAGTCAGGCGACATTGATACTCATTTGCTTTGAGACAAGCGGTATCCCTTCTTTCTTCTCGTAAGTGGAGTTCTAGCTCGAGGGCCTCGTCGTTGGACTCTTTGCTGAAATCGACTATTCTGGCCGAAGGAATCAGGAGCTCTACTGGTATGACCGCGTCCACCCCAAAAGCCATAGCGAATGGTGTTTCTCCGGTAGGGCTCTTGGCTGAGGTTCTATATGTCCATAGAACGAGGGGCAAGATTTCAGCCCACTCTCCCTTTGCCATTCCCAACCTCTTTCTCAAAGCATTCAAGATTTGGCGATTTGTGGTTTCGGCTTTTCCGTTGGATTGTGGATAAGCTACTGGGAAGAATCGAAGGTCTATACGGAGACTGGTGCCGAAATCATAAATTCCTTCGCAATCAAATTGGGGACCGTGATATGTGATGTTAGCTTGAGGGACCCTGAATCGGCAGACCATATTTTTCCATAGAAATTTACGTACTTTTTCCGCTGTAATGGTGGCCATGGCTTCATCTTCCACCCACTTTGTGAAGTAATCTACTATCGCGATGATGAAACGTAGCTGGCCTAGTGCTGTTGGGAAAGGACCCAAAATATCCATTCACCACATTGCGAATGGACATGGTGCGGAGATGGTTTTCAAGGGATGAGGGGGACGGTGATTGAGTGATGCGTGTCGCTGACAAGGATCACATATGTGGATGACCATTTCAGCGTCTGCCCTAAGGATGGGCCAATAATAGCCTAGGCATGTGATTTTAGACGCTACGGCCCTCCATCCCTGGTGGTTGCCGCAGAGTCCCGCGTGCAATTCCTGTACGAGATTTAAACCTTCTTGGCCTGAGATGCATAGGAGATCCGGGAGGTTGAAACCTCTTTTGTATAATCGGCCATCCCTGACTCGGAAACGGGCCGTTCTTCTTTTGGTGCTTTGGCTGTCTTGTACCTCGCCTGCTACTGCCCCTTCGGTTATGTATTCCAGGAGGGGTATACGCCAATCTCCGAGGTTTGATATTCTAAATACCCCTTGATGGATTCCCCGGGCATGCCTCTAATCGATTATCACGTGATCACTTAATCCTAAAGGCAACGTGGCTCCCATTCTGGCCAATGTATCGGCGCGCTCGTTTTGCTCGCGAGGAATGGATGTGACAGAACACTTCCCAAAGGCGGAAGTAAGTGTTTTTACACGGGCAATGTACTCGGGCAGCATTCCGGTCTTTGCTTCGTAGTCCCCCTTAACTTGTAAGTCGACTACTTCTGAGTCTGTAAAAATTTCAACCTGTCATGCCCCGTTTAACCAAAGCCTTTTCGATACCCGCGATCAAGGATTCATACTCTACTTCGTTGTAGGTGGCTTCAAACAATAGTTGGAAAGATAAATCGGTTTTCTCTCATGTTGGATTGGTGATGGTGACTCCTGCTTCACACCCCCCAGGTGATACCGACAATAAAATCGGCCAACGCCTGGGCTAATCGAGATTTCCTGGGTTGGAAATGAATATCGAATTCGGAAAGCTCCACTACCCACTTGACCATCCTTCTGGAAAGAGATGGTGAATGAAGAATCTGATGGAGTGACAGATCAGATAACACTTCGATGGCGTGGGCCTGGAAATAGGGTCTTAATCTTCGCTCCGCGAAAACCATGGATAGAGCCATTTTTTCAATCGGAGTATATCGAGATTCAGCAGGTTGCAACACGCGAATGGCAAAGTAGATGGGAAACTTAGATTCCCTAGTTAAAACTGCGCTGATGGTGGTGGATCCAACATCAAAGTATAACTGTATGGTTTCGTGCTCGCGTGGAAAGTGCAAAGTTGGCAAAGCTGCCAGTTGATTTTCATACTCTTGAAAGCCTTATCCAAAGTGGTAGTCCACTCGATCGGACCTTTCCTTTTTAGCTGTTTAAAGAAAGGGGGTGAATGATCAACTAATCGGGGAGAGAATCGGCTCAGGTAGTTAACAGATCCATTCAGCTTTTGGATGTCGTTCAGCGTCTTCGGAGGAGCCATGTCGAGGATGGTTTGTACTTTTTAAGGATTGACATCTATTCCCCTATGGCTTATCATGAAGCCTAGGAATTTCCCTGAATCAACTCCAAAAACGTACTTTTCCGGATTCAGGAAGACACGATATCTTCTCAGTGTATCTCTGGTTTCTTGCAAATCTTTGCAATGGTCCTCCATTGCTATGCTTTTTATAACAATATTATTGATGTAAACCGCAATATTTCTTCCGATCTGGGAGGCAAATACTTTTTCTATCATTCGCTGAAAAGTGCCCCCCCCCCCCATTTTTGAGCCCAAATGGCATCACCTTATAATAGAAAGTTCCTTGGTTGGTGATGAAAGTAGTGCTTTTTCGTCGCGAGGGCTCATTTTGATTTGATTGTAACCGGAATATGCGTCTAGAAAGGTTAAGGTGGCATGTCCTACCGTGGTGTCTACTGTTGTAAGGAGGAAATCGAGAATGCAAATATAAAATACGACTAAAGCAAAGCAAACCAGATTCTGACCCTTGCAAATATTTACAAGGCTCCCTCCCGATGCAGCAGTGGGAAGTCAGGATCGATCCACGAGGAAGCACGTCAACGGATCTCAGGTAGCTGTAAATCTCACAGACAAAAAGACAGAAATAATAAATAAAAGCAGAAAATAAAGCAAAGCACATAACTTACTCGATATCGACAACAGTTACTCGATATCGAGTAACAATATTGATGAACAGTAACAGAAATCGACGAACAGAAAGCAAACTCAGACACAGTAACTCGATCTCGACAAACCCTTCCTCGATATCGACCAAGCAGTCCTCGATCTTGACTAAAAACTCCTCGGGATCGAGTAAAGATAGAAACTTAGAATCGCAACCGCAGAACACAGATTTTGATGAATTAATGCAATAAACTAAAAGACTTCCAAGGCCAGGGTATCAACACCACAAAGATAACCATGCAAAGTAACATATAAAGGCATAAAAGATCATGTTTTCCATCAAATAACTTTTGTTCTTAACAAATAAGAATACAGAGGCTTTCGCATAAACCCTAATTGTTACTAACCCTTTTCACATAATTAACCCAAGTTGTATTAAGATCACTTTCGCTTCAATAACACAAACAAGGATCACCTTCAACTTTCGCAAAAGAATCATGCTCATAGGGATAGAAGACGAATTGCATAAAAAGATTATACCTTTACCGCATCACATTACATAGCCACCGCCGGGCTCACCCCGACCCTAGAAGTGGGTGGACTACTCGCTCTTCATTGCAATCGCAGACATCTTTGATGAAAAAGAACTAAGTTGCATTAATAAACTCAACCAAACTAACAATATCTTCTCCTTCTCTCTCTATGTGACTAATTGTCTCTGAAATTGAATGAAAAAAATCCCGCCCCTAGGGCTTTGTTTATAGGCTTCCAATCCTTGCTAATCAAGGAAGGCAATATCTATCTATATCTATATCTCTTTATCTACTTACTTAAAGATTAAATAATGGAATAAAAGAATTAAATTCAAAAAGGAAATATATCTAAAGTAGGTAAATCCTCCAAGGAGTTGATAGATCTTGATAAGTCTTGATAGATGTGGATAGAATTCGGACAGACTCGGACTCCTTCGCTCCCAAGCAAGCCAAACTCGACTCGGACAACCCCACCGCGTAACGCGGCCCAGGAAGGTTTTACTCGATATCGAGTAATTTCCTCGATATCGGGGAAAAGAAGTCGTCGACTTGGCTTCACTGACTTTCTCGAGCAACCTCTGCCCGATCTGGCTCGGACAAGTGATCTTGGTTTTGTCGATATCGAGTAGTTTACTCGATATCGAGGAAGTGTTGCTCGGTATGTCTAGGTGTTCGGCTTCTCGATCAGGTGTTGCTTCCTCAACTCCAGGTATGGCTTTAGGTCTTGTCGATATCGAGTAAAAGTACTCGATATTGAGTAAGGCTCTGGACTTCGAGTTGGCTTCGTCTTTAGTTCCTCGATCAAGCTCCTCCTCGACCAGGCTTCGGTGCACATTTTTGTCGATATCGAGTAAAGCTTCTCGATATCGTGTAACACTTGACTTTAGCTTGATTTGTCTTGGTTCCGCCGCTCTTCGACCTTGGACTTCTGTATTGACTTCCGAGCTTTTCTTCCCTTCTCAGAACTGCCGTAAATTGCTTTGATTTCTGCGAATTTAAACAGAAACTGGTGTAGATTCCATAATTTGGAAAATAAACATAAACTACATAGATTCTGTACTATTCCAGCCTAAAATCATGAAATGTATGCAGAAAACGATATAAAAGTAACTATAAAACATGGCAGATTCGGCTCACAACATCTACCAGCTCGTCGATGGACGATAAATGATAACTATCCTTTGGGCATGCTTTATTCAAATCTTTGAAATCTACGCACATTCTCCACTTGCCGCTGCTTTTTCTGACTAATACCACATTCGACAGCCAGGTTGAGTCATTAATTTCGCGAATAAACCCTGCTTGAAGAAGCTTGTGTACCTCTTGTTTTGTTGCCTGTGATTTTTCCGCGGCCATCTTTCTTTTTCTTTGGCAGATTGGTTTTGCCTCGTAATTGAGTCTCAAGGAATGTTCTGCGATCTCTCGGGGAAGCCCTTTTAAATCTTATGGCGACCAGGCAAAAACGTCTCGCGGTCCTTGTAGCAAATCCTTGAGGCGCTCTAAAGCGGGGCTAGTGAAGCTATGGTCGTGGTATAGGATTTCGGATTTGTTTGGGAAAGGAAAGAAAGCGACTTTTTCTTCCATGATTTTATCAGCTATTTTCTCTGGTCGAACCTCGAAATCCGCCTGTTTTCGCTAAGATGTGGCCTCCTGTTCATGCTCGTCGTGGGTCTCTTCCTTCAGAGATCCCCGAGCCCTTTCTTCAATTGCAAATATTCGGTTATGACCCTTTCTTAGCGAGGATAAGTAACATACACTACTTTCGACCTGCTGTCCTCGTGCTTCGCCCACCTTTCTGTCAGCTTATGGAAACTTGACGCTTAAATGATATATGGAGCATGCTATTTGGAATTTGAATAGACTTACACGACCCATAATAGCGTTATGGATGGATGGTAGTCGGACCACGGTGAACTCAATCATGTGGGTTCTTCTATTTGACGCGGTGCCTACCGTCAGGGCTAACTTGATCGTTCTCGTTACTTCAACCTCGTCTTTGGAAAAGGAGACTAGTTTTCCCGAGTAGCGACGTAGGGCGCTTTCGGCGATCCCGAGTTGCTCAAAGGCGTCCCAATAAAGGACATCTATAGACGAACATGTATCAATCATGACCCTTTTAATGGTTTTGGTTCCTATATGTACATGGATGACCATAGGATCTGAGAGAGGCATTCTGAGATCGCGAGCATGACGGGTGTCGGATACAGAGAAACTTAGCGTCGATTAAGCAGTGGATTATCAGGATTTACCAGCGGGGCACAAATTTGAAGTGGTGTCTCCTTTGAGGGAAGAGCAAGCGGGATCCCATAGGACGGGGGCGAGATATTGGTCAGGATGAGCCATCATCACGTTGGTTGGGCCCCCCAGCGGATTTGGTCCCGATCTCTGGTTGTATTGGACTTCTTGGATGAAAGGGCACGGTGGGATGGCTGGATACTGCTAGGAAGGATTACGAGGTTGCTGATCCCCGAAGTTTTCCCTTCCCTGTCGCTTGTTCGGTGGCCGGTGGTAAGATGGCTGAAGGAACAAAGGCTTATATTTGATAGGTCATGAGCTGGAGTTCGTAGCCTCCATAGCCTGGATCTGCATGGTAACGAGTTTTCTCAAAATATCGTAGTTGGCCGGTTCTTTTCGAAATAGGCAAATTTTGAAATCTTCTTCAGCCAAATTTCTCATTAGTATCGTGCTTGCACACTCTTGGTTGAAACTTGGGATTTGTACCATAATATTGGTGAATCTGCTGAAAAAATTTCCCAAGGACTCAGCCGCGCCTTGCTTGATGGAGTTGAGGTCCAGCATGGTTCTCTTTCTTGTGTGGGTGCTTCCGAAATGAGCAACGAATGTCCCTGACAATTGTGCAAAGTTGTTGATGGATGATCGAGCAAGGTTTGTGAACCATGTCAAAGCGACCCCACTCAGAGTGGATAAAAACGAGCGGCAAAACATAGCATCGTTGTCCTCGTTCATTCCAATTGCCGTAGTGAATTGGTTGAGGTGATCGTTGGGATCGGTATCTCATTTGTATTTGGTGATGGAGATGTCCCTCCACCTCTTGGGGGCGGGTGCCTCACGTATTTGTCTGAAAAAGGCCGAGGAGAAAGTAGGTTCACCTCTGCGAGTTTGCTCGGATGCTTCAGGGGAGTTTGAACGTGAAGACACATTCTAGGCCCTGCCAGAATGGTCGACCCTGTTGTTATTCACGGTGGGCTCGGGATCGGGGTCACCGGCGGGGTTGGGGAAATGGTTGACCGTTATGGGCACTGGTCCTTGTTTTTGAAAGTAGGCACGAGGGTCATGTTGGAGATGTATCCCGTTCGCTTGTTGGAAAGGCATACTGTTTTCTTGTTGGTTGAAGTACATGCTTTGCTTCGTACGGGGGGCAGCCACCCCACATCCCGTAGGGAGCGAACGGAGGGGGTTGTGTAGTGTCCCACGTTGGTTGTTGGGGAGCGCCTTCGTTGCCTCCGTGTAGGGCCTCCTCATTAAGGATGGTATTGATGTTGATGTCGTTTACCTCCTCATGGTCATGGTGTTGTTGCCCAAATTCATCTCCAAAGAGGGTGAAGTTCATGGTTCCTACAAAGAAAAACATTAGTCCTTTAAAAAAAATCAACGCGATTATATATCAATTTATATATCATTTATATAGAATGAAAGGGATAGTAGTAAGGAGTAAAATGAATGGAAAGGTAGTAATGCAAAGAAGCGTATTGTTACGCGGAACCTCTCGTCGTGAAAGGTTCCCACAGATGGAGCCAATGAAGCGTTCATGAGATTTCACCAATACTTATTACCTCACTTGTGACGACATAATACTTTTTAGAGTACCTGCAAGCCTTAGCCTGATAGGACGATGATCAGATTGTAAGCTTATTTGTCCAAGCGATGAGGGTTATGAGTTTGACTCGCGATGAATTATGTTTTACTGCTCAATCGTCGTCTACCGAGGAAGTCTGGCGAGGTTATTATCTCTAGGAACGTTCTTCTCTGACCGAGGATCTCTAGAACTCAACTCCGGGGGTTTTAAGTCCAGGAGATAATCAGAGCTCTTATGCCTTTCTTATCTTCGGAATCGGATCCTTTCTCTGTGATCGAAGGGGGGGTATTTATAGGGGAACCAAGCAAGCAGCTGGCTGGCAACCTCGTGGTTCTGTATAGGACACGTTTAGCGCATGCCCACATGCTTATGGGCATAGGCAATACACGTGGAGCCATTAATAGACAGCGAACTCTTTTCTAGGTCTTCGGAAGCTAATCGAGGTCCAAGGGAGGGTTAGCTCTCATTCCTATATTGGCTTTGAGTCGCGAGGGAGATAAAGATTAATAGACATAGGGGGTGCTGAGCCTAGTTCTTTGGGTCTGGTTGGATACTTTGCTCGCGATGGGTTAATGGTGGGACCGACCGTCCTTTTGCGTTGGGTGACCCATTTATGACGTAATATCCCATGTTTATTATATATCTTATTTTCTATGGCATCGTTAGGTATAATGTCAGAATGAGAAATTCACAAATTCAACTTTAAAATATACAAAATCAACCTATCAAAATTTAAAAAGAACACACATTCTATTTCTCAAATTAACTGAAAGTTACCATAAAATTACCCAAATTAAACAATCCAATTCAAAAATTCATTAATTATGAAAGCGGGTTTGGAGATCTGAGATGTGAAACCCTCGTATGATTGGGAGTTAGGGGGTTGGGGTGGGAGGGGTATGGGCTTAAGTAGATTTGGAGAGCAGGAGTGCCATGACAAGGAAAATGGATCTGAAGAGCTCGATGTAGGGGGAGAGGACGACGACTGATCTAGAAAGCTCGGTGCGTGGGGAGAGGACGAAGCAACAAGGGAATGAAATATGGAGAGAACGATAGCCGCGGGAGAACCCGATGCAGGAGGATAGGATGGCCGAGAGAGAGAGAGAGAGAGAGAGAGAGAGAGAGAGAGAGACGACCTTGTTCGGAGCTCTCATCCAGTAGAGGAGCAACAACGATCGGTGGAGGAATCAAGGGAGAGAGGGAGGGAGGGAGGGAGAGACGAACCTTCTTTGGAGCAGCAAAGGAGTAGCGGCGGTCGTCGAAGGCGATGACAGCGATGAAGATGGGAGAATAGTGGGTGAGTTTAGGATATAGTGTAAATTAGGAATGGATAATCCCTCCCTTTTTAGCGAGGAAAGAAAAAGGATTGAAGTTGGGGATGAAAGGATTACTGGTAATCAATTTAATTCTGGGTTTATTCTTACTAAACACTAAAAGCGTAATCACCCAGTGCATTAAGTATTCATATTGCATCTTTAATAAGCTTATTCATATTCTTGATAATTTGGTATTGAAGTTTGGAATATATGGTTTTTAGTGTTTATTTGTAGATCTTATGATTCGGCCTCGAAAGGTGGAGAAAGAATGAAACAAATGGACAAAGGAGAGCTAAGGAACAAGAGAGGAAATGGAGAACATGGAGAAATCCCATCTTTAAGGTTCTGAAAAGTTGTAATTAGCTTCCGAGGTCTTCATGAGAATCGTAGTGCTTGGAAAGATTTTTCCAACGCATATTCATATGAGTCAATCAAACAAAAGATTACTCTAGAAAGTGCATTACAAGTTTAGTCTGGCGATGTTGTCAAGCTGTATGGAGGCGCCCGCTGCCTATACCATGGAGCCCGTTGTTCTTGTCAGATCCGGACTTCGTCCGCCACCTTTTTATAGCAAGCATAATTGGGTGATTCCACGAGGATGATGTTGATTGTGTAGGGTAATGACAGTTTGGGTGACCTTTCTGCCGATAAGGATCGTCATCTCCGCGAGGAATGCCAATCCATATAAACCAAAGTCGAAATAATAAATTGAGATTGAATAATTGGGAATTGAGTCAACGATCGAATAAAACCAACCATTGTTGTGAATTATCGATGAAACCACACTCTTCTTCTATCTTTTATTTGCTCTTACTAACATTCATTATATTTCATCTATATTCCTTATTGTCTATTTACATTCATATATTGTCTTTAATTTCATATTAATAAATACACATTGCATTGGAGTACTTGTTTCTTTGTGGGTTCGACCCCTTACTTATCTGCTATAATAGGTTGCTAGTTAGTTTGTTAGTTTCGGTTATTTCTTTGGCGAGGTGAAATCTAATGACGTTTCTCCTCCGTTAATAAACAATACTCAAAAGCCAAAATTGCTTACTTATCGAGATCGACAATGCACCATGCATGGATTTGAGACTTTCAGTGACAACGAAATATCAAGGAAACCTATATCTGCAATTTCAGTGAGTAGGTTTGGTTTCCAATAGGATGAATGGATGATCATGTGCTGTTTTCCAGTGCATGAACAAGAGCTTATCAAATTCCTTCAAAGGGAGTGACTCTTCACCAAAGTGAATTTGTGTATGAGAGTTATGTAGGTTATGAGGTTATGAGCTTCTAGAATTAAAGTGCATAAATAAGATAACAAAGTTTATAAATAAAATGATTAGGTGCACAAATGACAATAGATTGAAACTTTGAACATTAAATAATAGACAGATCCTGGTGGAGTCGAACCACAACCTCTTGAACAACAATCGATCAAGCGCTAATTTCTAAGTGAGCTTATGGATCTTAACACAAGTAACATGCTAACCCAAACATGGACAAGCTAAGAATATTTGAGTCCTAAAATTGCACTTTTCAGTTTTATATTTTCACTTTTTCAAACTAAAATTGCACATTTAAAATTCTAAAATTAGCACAAAGGCATTTCAATAATCTACCATTGAAAGCTAAACACCAACACACACTATATAAATAATATTGCACACTAAAATTGAAAACTAAAATTTCATACACAAAACATTCACATTTGTGTTGTCTCATGCACATAAGCCTAAATTCGGATGTGCTCAAATGAAGAACCCTAACACGATTAAGTGTTGCTTCAAACAATCAACATTTAGATTGAGTGCTTCAATGGTACGTGTACGTGCACTCAATCTAAATGTTTCTTCACATTTTGTCGGCCTCTCTTGATATTGCTGAATTTATGCTTATACATGAGCAATGTCATGTGTATTTTTTATGTCCTCATTTTTAGTCTTATTTTGCATCATGTTTTTATTCATATTTGAGTCTTTTATGTGTATTTTGTATTGGGAAAGTATGGAAAATGGGTAATTATGTTTAATGTTTCAAGATATGGAGCCTACATAAGCTTTGGTGTTATTTTCAGGTATTTGGAGCTGATTTAGAGTTTGAACGCACTTTGGAGCTTAAAGGAAAACCGTGAAGGGGCAATGGAAAAGCTAAGGAAGAACGCAGGATGGTGCAGCTGGAGAAAAGCCTTATTTTCACCATTAATCACTTTGAGCCAAGTTTTGAAGCCTTCGTGATAGTTGTATCCCTTGAAAAGATCTTTCCAACGCATATTCATATGCATCAATCGGACAAATGAGGACTCAGGAAAGTACGTTTAAAGACAGAGTCAAAAAGTTGGAGGAAAACAGAGGTTATTGCACTTTTACATGAGCCTCGACGTCGACCCCTATGAACTCGATGTCGACCCTGATGCGAACAACTGTAAGTTTCCGTGGGTTTAGTTGTTGGGCTGTTTTTGGGCTTTTTAATTAGGGCTTTTATCTAGTTGTTTTTTGGATGTTTTAGTTATGGTTAATCGTTAGATAGACTGCGATAGATTATATCTTTCCTTAATTTTATTATATCTCTCTTTAGATATAGTTTATATAGATTTAATTATTTTCCTAAGATAAAATCTTTTTTTTGGTGACCCCTAAGATATATCTCTATTCCTTGGAGATTAAGTCTTAGTTTTTATCTATAAAATAAAGCCTAATAGGGGCTAGAAATCATCATCATAAAAACACACGTTTGAAGGTTGAATTAACAGCGGTTAGGGCGAGAGAAGTTTGGGAGTTTTGTGAAGGTTTTGGCATTGTTGAATATTATTTTCCAGGTTTTGTTTATGCAATTTCAGATTATGTTATATTCAATTTTCAGCATGTTTTATATAGCTATGTGTGAGTAGTTCCCCTTCTTCTAGGGTTGGGGTAAGCCCGACAATAGCCATGTATGCAAGCTTGAATCTATTATGTTTATATGAGTTTATCATCATCTATCTTGTGCTTAAATCCTTTGAGAAAGTTGAGGATAATTCATTCTTTATGATTATGAAGCGAAAGTGGATTTAATTATGAATTTGGATAGTAATTAGAGAACTATGGCGAAAGTAAAAGGGATCTAATTAAGAAAAGGTAGAACAAATAGGTTTTATGCGAAAGCCTGTATTCTCTATTTGTGGAGTATGCGAAAGCTATCTTTTGATGATAAAAACATTATCTTTACTCTATGATTCTTGCGTGGTTCATGCATGGTTATTGTTTTGGTTATCCCTTGACCTTGAAAGTCGTTTTCATATTTATTTCAACCCTAAATTCTTTTACTCTCTGCTTATATTTATTGCTAGAAAATAAGAAACCTACTCGACGTTCATTATTCTCTCGACCATCCCCTCGATATCGACCTCTCTAGTCGTTATCGACACCTTTGATACTGATTTTTGTGTTGTCAAGATTCGCAGGAACCTTATCTGAAGAGCGAAACTACTCTACAAAGTGTTGTCCTCTCTCTAGTGGAATGATCCCTACTTCTGCTATCCACATAGTGGGAATTGAGGTATTTATTTGTGGTTGATTTCCCATCGCAACAAATTGGCATCGTTGTTGGGGAGGGTAACAATCGCCATCTAGATTAGTTGATTTTCAGGGTTGGGACTAGCCCACTTCCTCCTTGTTTTTCTCACGCTACTTGTTTGCTTCTTCTGTTTGTTTTGAGAGGTTTATGCAACGCGTTGATCGCATAATAGAGTTTGAGGGTTTAGACGAATCAGAGTGTTACTTTCATCTAAGAGAAAGGCTAAAAGGGAATCATGGCCGACAATGAAACCCTTGAGCAAACGGTGGAGAGCTTGCGTAGGTAGAATTAAGAGGCCAATCTTGCTCGAGAACAAGAGGCCGAGAGGACCCATCAAGTGGAGGAACAACTTGCTAGGATTCCTTGCAATGCTCAACAATATATGCACCCACCTCTTAGGGTGCCCGTACCTAGGGGTGGCCACGGGTTACGGGTCGACCCGTGACCCGACGGGTCGTACGGGTCAATGACCCGGCGGGTCCGGGTCAACGGGTCAACGGGTGGGGGCGGGTTGCGGGTTAGGGTTAGGGTCAGGGGTTTTGAACCCGATGACCCGGCGGGTCGACGCGGCGGGTCAACCCGCCATCCCAATATTTTTTTTTGAAATTTTTTTTTTTATGTTTATAATAATTATTATGTATATTATTCTTAGAATAATTCATAATATATAAACATAAACTAGTTTGCAATGTGCAATGTGGGTCAAAAGCACTATCACCCTTCCCTTTTTATAGATTTGGAAGACATCCCCTATTCTCTCAACTTTCAATGTGGGACAAGACTCTTGTCCCACATTGAAAGTTGAGAGATAGAATGAGAAGAGATGGATGTATATATATGTGTACTCCATCATCCCTTAACCCCCACTCTTCACTTTAAGCTTTATTTCTTAAAATGAAATGAAGTAAAGTTTGAGAAGTTTTATATCCCTACATTTATATTGTAGTGGATGAAGGAAGTTTTATAAAAATATAAAATTTCTCATGTTTTTTTCCACTTCATATTAAAATGAAATGGATATAAAAAGTGATATGTATAAAAAGTCTTTACATATCATTTTTTTAAAAATTTATTTAGTCAAAAATATAAAAAAAAATAAATTTTTTTTTTTTAATTTGGGAATCGAGCGGGTCAACGGGTCGACCCGGCGGGTCAACGGGTCGACCCGGCGGGTCAACGGGTCGACCCGAACCCGCTAACCCGTGGAATTCCCGGGTTAGGGTTCGGGTCGCCCTTCCCCGACCCGCCGGGTCCGACCCGTGGCCAGGCCTACCCATACCACCTATTGTCTTCCCTGACGCTCCTGCTAACTTTGAGATCAAGACAAGCTTCATTGCCATGGTAAAAAATATACAATTTTCGAGGAAACCAACAGAGTGCCTTATGGGGTATGTGCGCGAGTTCTTGTATATTTGTGACACCATTGCTCATGGTGACACTTTGGAGTATGTGAGGCTTAAGGCCTTCCGATGGTCACTTGCAGAGAAGGCCCTTCATTGGCTTGATAGCTTGCCGACTCAAACCATCACCACTTGGGAACAACTACATGATTCCTTCTTAACCATGCTTTTCCCACCCTCTAAGACATCAAAGCTACTGAAAAAAATCACTACATTCAAAAAATTGAGGGTGGAAGACTTGGCGGTGGAATGGGAGAGATTAAAAAAGCTTCAATGTCAATGCCCTACCCATGGGTAATCCGAATATGTGCTTCAAGAGATTTTCATCTGTGGGCTAAATTCGGTAACAAAGGACCGGATTAATGTTCACACCCCTCACTGTTCTAAAAAACCCTTCAAGACCCACCTAGACCCCTGCCTAAACCCTTGAACTTGCCACGCTGCCAAGGCCATCAAGGTCGTCTAAACCCGCCTAGACTGCAAAGACCCGCCGTAAAATCCGCCTAGACCCTTGACCCTACCCTACCGCCAAGCATTTTTTAGAACATTCACACCAACCTTCGGTTCCTTGAGATTGCTCCGAAGGAGGCATGAGAGGAGTTAGAGCGCTTGGTTGAGTACGACAACACTTATGGGACCTTCGAACCTTCGAATGTGAGGCCCCCATCATCTATGGCTCTTTACCAACCATCTAAGGAGATTGATCTGGATGTTCGCAATAGATTTAGGAAGGATCAAGTGAGGAAGCTACAAAAGCAAGTGCGACATCTATCGGAAAATCAAGCATGCATAGAGTGTGGATCTACATCTTACACCACGGTCCAATGCCCTCACACCGATCAAGCACACCTAGCCGAAACTTATGAAGAGGCTCGTTATATGGGAGGTCCTAGCCAAAGAGGCAACCAAACAATTGAGGCAATCGGCAACCCCAACAAAACTATGGCGGACATGTTGTTAGGAGGAAATCGAGTTCAAAATATAAAATATAGATCAAACCAGATTATGCCCACGCAAATGATTACAAGACTCCCTCCCTATGCAGTAGTGGGAAGTCAGGATCGATCCACGAGGAAGCGTGTCAGCGGATTTCAGGTAGCTGTAAATCTCACAGACAGAATAGCAGAAGAAAGACAGAAATAACAAAGCAAAAGCAGAAAATAAAGCAAAGACAGAAACTGGTCGATATAGACAAGAAGGTACTCGATATCGACAAAGCACAGTGACGACAGAAAGCAAATTCAGACACAGAAACTCGATCTCGACAAACCCTTACTCGATATCGACAAGGTGCTACTCGATATCGACTAGAACTCCCCGAGATCGAAAAACAGCAGAACCTTAAAGGTGCAAACTTTCGAACATAGAACTCAGATTTTCAACGAAATAAATCAATAAACTAAAATACTTCCAAGGCCAGGGTATCAACACCACAACGATAACCATGCAAAATAACACATAAAGGCATAAAAGATCATGCTTTCCATCAAATAACTTTCGTTATTAACAAATAGGAATATAGAGGCTTTCGCATAAACCCTGATTGTTACTAACCCTTTTCACATAATTAACCCAAGTTGTATTAATATCACTTTCACTTCAATAACACAAACAAGGATCACCTTCAACTCTCGCAAAAGAATCATGCTCATAGGGATAGAAGACGAATTGCATAGAAAGATCAGACCTTTATCGCATCACCTTTACATGGCTACCGTCAGGCTCACCCCGATCCTAGAAGTGGGTGGACTACTCGCTCTTCATCGCAATAGTAGACATATTTGATGAAAAAGAACTAACTTGCATTAATAAACCCAAACTTACAACCTCTTCTCCTTCTTTCTCTACTTGTTATTCTCTCTGAAATTGAATGAATAAAAAACCAGCTCCTAAGGCTTTATTTATAGGCTTAATTCCCTAGCTGTTCTAGGTAAGAAGGTCTATCTATATCTAAATATTCTATATCTAAAAGATTAAAGATAAATAAATGGAATAACATAAATAAATCCAAAAAAGAAATTATATCTAAAGTAGCAAAATATCTTCTTGTGTGTGTAGATCTTCTCTCCATAGATATAACTTGATAGATGTGGATAGAAATCGAACTCCTTTCGTCCTAAGCAAAGCCAGCTAGACACGGACAGCTCATCGCGTAACGCGAATCTAGATAGATCTCCTCGATATCGAGTAAACTACTCGATATCGAGTAACCTTCGTCGTCGACTTCAACTGGCTGGGCGTCTCGGGTAGCTGGTCCTCGATCCGGTTCAGACAAGCTGTTATGGGGTCCTCGATATCGACAACTTTCGTCGATATTGAGTTAACTTGTGTCATCGACTTGCTTGGCCTGGTGTTGTCGAGCAACTTGTCCTCGATCTGGCTCGGACAGGCGTTGCTGGTCTTGTCGATATCGAGTAGTTTACTCGATATCGAGTAACTGGTGCTCAGCATCTCCAGGTCTTCGGCTTCTTGACTTGGAACAACTCCTCGACTCCGGGTATGGCATCAGGGTGTTTGTCGATATCGAGTAGCTTACTCGATATCAAGTAAAGATCCGGAGTCGGGTTGCCTTCGTCTTCAACTTCCTCGATCAGCTCTACTCGAACAGCACTGCTCGGACATCTTTTGTCGATATCGAGTAACTCTGGGCTCCAGCTTGATTCGTCCTGGTTTCGTCATTCTTTGACATTGGACTTCTGTAGTTGATTTCTGAGCTTTTCCAACCTTTCTCAGAGCTGCTGTAAATTGCCTCGAATTCTGCGAATTTAAACAGAAACTTGTGTAGATTCCATAATTTGGCAAATAAACATAAACTACATAGATTATGTACTATTCTAGCCCATATGCATGAAATGTATGCAGAAAATAACATAAAAGTTACTGTAAAACATAGCAGATTCAGCTCACAACAAACACCACATACTTAAGCTTTCTTGTCCTCAAGCAATACTTTTATTTGTCATTCAGGGGAAGGAATCAATACTCTCAACATCTTAGATTCATTCTCATATGTCCCTGCAATCAATTACCATCCTCGAAAAGGTACTAGTGTCACAAATTTATGCACATGCAACTTTAAGAGCAACATCTTAAAGCTTAAAGATAATAAATGGAATAACATAAATAAATCCAAAAAAAAAATTATATCTAAAGTAGCAAAATATCTTCTTGTGTGTGTAAATCTTCTCTCGATAGATAGAACTTGATTGATGTGGATAGAAATCGGACTCCTTTCGTCCCAAGCAAAGCCAGCTCAACACGGACAGCTCACTGCGTAACGCGGCTCCGGATAGATCTCCTCGATATCGAGTAAACTACTCGATATCCAGTAACCTTCGTCGTCGACTTCGGCTGGATGGGCGTCTCGGGTAGCTGGTCCTCGATCCGGCTTGGATAAGCTATGATGGGGTCCTCGATATCGACAATTGTCGTCGATATCGAGTAAACTTGCGGCATCGACTTGCTTGGCTTGGTGTTGTCGAGCAAATTCTCCTCAATCTGGCTCGGACAGGCGCTGCTGGTCTTGTCGATATTGAGTACTTTACTAGATATCGAATAACTGGTGCTCGACATCTCCAGGTCTTCGGCTTCTTGACTTGGCACAACTCCTCGACTCCGGGTATGTCATTAGGGTGTTTGTCGATATCAAGTAGCTTACTCGATATCGAGTAAAGCTCCGGAGTTGGGTTGCCTTTGTTTTCAGCTTCCTCAATCAGCTCTACTCGAACAGCACTACTCGGACATCCTTTGTCGATATCGAGTAAAAGAACTCGATATCGAGTAACTCTGGGCTCCAGCTTGATTCGTCCTGGTTTCGTCATTCTTTGACTTTTGACTTTTGACTTTTGTAGTTGATTTTTGAGCTTTTCCAACCTTTCTCAAAACTGTTGTAAATTGCCTCGAATTCTGCGAATTTAAACAGAAACTGGTGTAGATTCCATAATTTGG
The DNA here is from genome assembly GCA_037127255.1 of Persicaria tinctoria. Lineage (NCBI taxonomy): Eukaryota > Viridiplantae > Streptophyta > Magnoliopsida > Caryophyllales > Polygonaceae > Persicaria > Persicaria tinctoria. The sequence goes on along the minus strand of JBANSL010000011.1, from coordinate 27,607,231 downwards.
CAAATAAACATAAACTACATAGATTATGTACTATTCTAGCCCAAATGCATGAAATGTATGCAGAAAATGACATAAAAGTTACTGTAAAACATGGCAGATTCAGCTCACAACAAACACCTCATACTTAAGCTTCCTTGTCCTCAAGCAATACTTTTATTTGTCATTCATGGGAAGGAATCAAAACTCTCAACATCTTAGATTCATTCTCATATGTCCCTGCAATCAATTACCATCCTCGAAAAGGTACTAGTGTCACAAATTTATGCATGTGCAATTTTAAGAGCAACATCTACTCACAAAAGGAGGGTTATGCAAAAACATTCTTTCGTGACAAAGCATTAATAATCAAGAGGACTTTAATTTAAGCTCAAATAAGAAGTAGATTGGTAAAAGGCTAAAGGTGGCAGTATTTGGCAATGTGGTGCTAATAATCCGGGGAAATGGAGTATTTCCAAACTTTCTCTCCCACATTCCTTTTCCATAAGAATCATCACCTTTCATAATGCTTTTTCTCAATAATAATGCTTTTACCTCTCTAACCTCAGCACTGCCTTCTTGCGAGTCGCAAACATGGGTGTCATGAATGGCCTCAGATACTTAGTGCTTTGGACTCCTCACATTGGTGTCCCATCTCGCCGAACTATTATCTCAGCAAGCACGGTCAATCTACCTTTATGTCCTGAGGTGATTGGATTTTCTTTCACTCATTAAAATTTCCATATATTTCAAACAATTTCCTACCAAACTCTAATAATGATAATAACAACACAACAACCATACACCATCTCCATAATGTAACATCATTCTCAACATAATCCCCGGATAGGGTAAAGAATGGCGATATTTAGAAGATGTGGAGCAATATATGAAATAAGGCATATTATGGCTTTTGTGATGCATAAGCATAGGTATGGCTAGGAAATATAACAATGAGCATTATATGGAAATATAAAGTCCTCCATCCTCTTATCATGCAACATTTCAAAAGTAACTTCAAATTTCACCTTCCTTCATGGTTTTCAAGAAAATATGCACTTCATTGTGACTTCCCTTTACTAGGCAATTTCATGCTATATCTCTAATGAATCCAATTTTGCATCGTCGACTTCAATAAAGCTTCCATGACATTAATACAAATTTTCAATGGGGGTCATTTTTCAAACTTTCGGAGGGCTCGTTTTTCAAACTTTTGAAAAACATGCATATAAGCCCATTAATCAATAAGGAATTCCAAAATAGCCATGTATAAGCAATTCAAGAATTAATGCACAAACAATGTCAAATATGGCAAATATGCATAAAGTAAGCCCTTCCCCCAACCCATACTTAAACATTACAATGTCCTCACTTTATAAATATAAGGGTAAACAAAGAAACTCACTAGACAAATGTGCAGGGCTTCATGATATCGATTGTAAATGCTTGGGCCGAGTCCGAATATAGCTTGCTTCTATTCCCATGGACCTAAAAAATATAGAAGACATATACCCACAATAGAAAAACTAAAAAGTTCAAAACCAAAAACAAAGAAAAAGCAACAATGTCCAAAAAGTCCCAAAAAGTAAATGTCTATTTACAAGCTCTAGATTTTATAGTCGCTAGGCCGACTTTCTCCATTGATCTCAAGGTGGCATCTGCAGGGCCCATGTAGATTGGGCTTCAAATAGGACTCCATTCTTGTCCATCAGATGTAGTCCTCCAGAATGGATCTTGTTCACCACGAAAGGTCCCATCCTCTTCTTGTTGAATTTGTTAGGAAACCAATGACCTTTAGATTTGGAAACATAGAGCTTGTCTCCAACTTCATACTCCTTAGGCTCATCATTGGAAATCCTACATAAGCGCACATACCAAGGCAAACCTCTCCCATGTATAGATAAATCTTTAATGGAAATAGGAGAAGAAAGATCCATACCTTGGCTTACCTTCGCAGAAACGGATTCAGAAGCCACTGTGTTTGGTCGATCTCGAGGAACAGTACTCGATCTCGATGTGTTTTCAGCTTCTGGTGGTCTGCTTCTCGAGGATGCTGGAGTCGAGGAAGCCAGGTATTGGTCGGTATCGAGTAAATTACTCGATATCTAGGAGTTCAGCCTTTCTGGTGGAGTCAGCGTCGAGGAAGGTGAAGTCGATGCAGCGGAGTGTTGGTCGATATCGAGTAGCTTACTCGATATCGAGGAATGTTGTGATTTAGGTTGGCTGCTCGATGACGCTGGTGCTGGTGGAGGCTTCTGATTTTTGTCGATATCGACTAAATTACTCGATGTCGAGGAATTTTGTCCGACTTCGACCCCATATTTGCATCCTGTCACGGCATCCGAAAAATAGTTAGTCCAAATCGACGTACTTTGGTTTGTGTCGAGTGGATTCTCTGTTTCTTTGTTGAAAATGGCGATGATCTTCTCCACCTGGGCTTCCTTATCCCTCTTTTCCAGCTCTTTAGGAGTCATATTTCTTACTTTAGGCTCCCCACAAGTAATGTAGCCAGCTGATATAGACTTTACTTCTTCCATGGGACCTGTATGCCTTTTAGTTTTATTAAAAGAATACTCAATTACCTCATGGATGATGTTGAAAGTGAGCACTCCCTTCCTCACGCTTATGTTGGCATCAACCGTCACCAAGAAGGGTCTTCCTAGAATAATTGGAAAAGCAGGGTCCTCCGCCACATCAACAACTAAGAAATCAGCAGGGACAAAGAACTTACCTACTTGTACTGGCACATTGTCCACCATGCCTGTTGGAATGACCACCGTGTTGTTGGCCATATAAAGCCTAGCATCCACAGGCTCTAGGGAACCTATCTTAATCTTGGACCATATCGTTAAAGGCATTACACTCACACTAGCTCCAAGATCACATAAAGCATTAATTTTATATGGACCAAATCCAATGGTTATAGCAAACTTATCGGGATCTGGCCTCTTCTCAAGTATGTCCATATGGCTGCACTCCTCTGTAATCTCAGCCATTGACCGCTTCTTGCTTAAAATCTCCTTGAGCAATTTGACATAGGATGGCATTTCATTGAGAGCTTCGGTGAAGGGAATGGTGACATTGAGCTTCCGAAGCATCTTGATGAAGCGCTGAAATTTCTTCTCTGCTGGATCCTTTGGAGATTTTGTTGGGAAGGGCAGCTTCTTTTCTTGATTCGGAGCCAAAACAGATGTCGGAGGTGCTACATCTTTCTCGATGTTGACTTGATCTTCCTCGATATCGACCACAGTCTTCTCGATATCGACCGGATTCTTCGATGTTGAATTGTTGTGCTCTGCAGACGAAGGATGGTCCACTCTGTCGTCGATATCGAGTTGCCTCTTGTCGATATCGACCAAGGTCTGGTCGATATCGAGTTGCTGTTCTCCTTCGTTCTGCTGCTTTCCGACCTCTGGCTTTTGTAGTTGATGGCCGCTTATGAGTTTTACAGCAGCGATGTGTCTAGAAGATCCAGGGAGTGAACCTGACTATCTGGGGACTCCTGCTGCTAGCTGGCCAATCTGTGTATCAATTGATTTTCTCCAGACATCGATCTCCCCAAGCCTAGAGTTGACACCTTGTATTTGATTGTATACTGAGTTGAAGGATTGCTTGGTGTCTGAATGATTTCTCCGTATTTCCTCTAGGACAGTCTGTAGATGATCCCTCTTCTGGTCCCTTTCCGAATGTCCTGGAGCTCTGTAGGGTGGGGGGTTCCTAGGGGCACCTTGGTTCCATTGTGGTTGTTGGAACTTTTGGTCCCCCATGTAGCGATTGAGACCCCCTGCGTAAGCTGCCTCTTCATGGTGCTCTACCAACCTGACTTGTTCTGTGTGTGGGCACTCAGTAGTGGTGTGCCGCTGTGATCCGCATTCGATGCAGGCCTGGTTGACAGAAAGATACTTGACTTGCTTGAGGAGCTTGCGTTTCTGATCTCTGTAGTATTGCTCCTTGACATCTGGGTCAATCTCTTTAGAGGGCTCATAGAGGGGCATGGATGGGGCTAGCCTAGCATAGGCATTCTCCTCATAGTTGGTTGGAGTCCCATACTTGTTGTCATAGTTAGTCAGCTTATCGAGAGCAGCCCATGCTTCAGCAGGCGGCATTATCAGATACTCATAGTGAGTATATATGTTGATCCTATCCTTAGCAACCAAGTCAAGAGAATTGAAGAAGATCTCTTGAACTACGCAGGGTTGCTGTCCATGTGTAGGGCATGATTGCAGCAGATCCTTATATCTTTCCCAGGCCTTTGCCAGCGGCTCTCCAGGCTTCTGTTTGAGAGCTGTGATCTTCTGGCGAAGGAGTGCTATCTTGGCATGAGGGTAGAACTTGTTGAGGAATTCCTGGTTCACTTCAGCCCATGTCGTGAGGGATCGCGGTTTCAGCCCTTCAAGCCACTTCAATCCTGGACCAGATAGGGACCAACGAAAAGCCTTCATTAGGATGTACTCCTAGAGTACGACACATATCAATAAAGTTGGTAATATGCTAAAGAGGGCATTCATTAAATCTACCAAAGGAAGCTTTATTTTTAATTTCAATAAGGAAAGGAGTGCGAATTTCATAGTTATTTTCATGGATTAGAATGGCCGATTCAGGCACTATGAGAGTCGGGTGCATGTAATCCTCTGCAGTGGTTGGGTATTGGGCAAGCTCATCTTCCAACAGCCTCGCACGCTCAGCTTCCCTTGTAGTGCGTGCTCTCTCAGCGGTGAGAGCAGTATCTTGAACAGCTAGTTCCCTCTGAAGCCTCTCAATCAGTTGTTCCTGTGTCTCTGCAGCCGCCATGGCTCTTTTTAGTTTAGCTTGGATGTGTATAAGGCACTCTCGTTCGTCTAAGGCGTCAAACTCAGGTGTTCGACCAGAACGGCACATATACTTGTAAAGTAACCCAAAAGAAAAGTGAGATCTGACTACCTAAGGCGAGAATGATTGCTTCCTCGGCAACGGCGCAAATTTGTTGTTAGGAGGAAATCGAGTTCAAAATATAAAATATAGATCAAACCAGATTATGCCCACGCAAATGGTTACAAGACTCCCTCCTTATGCAGTAGTGGGAAGTCAGGATCGATCCACGAGGAAGCGTGTCAGCGGATTTCAGGTAGCTGTAAATCTCACAGACAGAATAGCAGAAGAAAGACAGAAATAACAAAGCAAAAGCAGAAAATAAAGCAAAGACAGAAACTGGTCGATAACGACAAGAAGGTACTCGATATCGACAAAGCACAGTGACGACAGAAAGCAAATTCAGACACAAAAACTCGATCTCGACAAACCCTTACTCGATATCGACAAGGTGCTACTCGATATCGACTAGAACTCCCCGAGATCGAAAAACAGCAGAACCTTAAAGGTGCAAACTTTCGAACATAGAACTCAGATTTTCAAAGAAATAAATCAATAAACTAAAATACTTGCAAGGCCAGGGTATCAATACCACAACGATAACCATGCAAAATAACACATAAAGGCATAAAAGATCATGCTTTCCATCAAATAACTTTCGTTATTAACAAATAGGAATATAGAGGCTTTCGCAAAAACCCTAATTGTTACTAACCCTTTTCACATAATTAACCCAAGTTGTATTAAGATCACTTTCGCTTCAAAAACACAAACAAGGATCACCTTCAACTCTCGCAAAAGAATCATGCTCATAGGGATAGAAGCCGAATTGCATAGAAAGATCAGACCTTTACCGCATCACCTTTACATGGCTACCATCGGGCTCACCTCGATCCAAGAAGTGGGTAGACTACTCGCTCTTAATCGCAATAGCAGACATCTTTGATGAAAAAGAACTAACTTGCATTAATAAACTCAAACTTTCAACCTCTTCTCCTTCTCTCTCTACTTGTTATTCTCTCTGAAATTGAATAAATAAAAAACCAGCCCCTAAGGCTTTATTTATAGGCTTCATTCCCTAGCTATTCTAGGTAAGAAGGTCTATCTATATCTAAATCTTCTATATCTAAAAGCTTAAAGATAAATAAATGGAATAACATAAATAAATCCAAAAAAGAAAATATATCTAAAGTAGCAAAATATCTTCTTGTGTGTGTAGATCTTTTCTCCATAGATAGAACTTGATAGATGTGGATAGAGATCGGACTCCTTTCGTCCCATGCAAAGCCAGCTCGACACAGACAGCTCACCGCGTAACGCGGCTCCGGATAGATCTCCTCGATATCAAGTAAACTACTCGATATCGAGTAACCTTCGTCGTCGACTTCAGCTAGTTGGGCGTCTTGGGTAGCTGGTCCTCGATCCGGCTCGGACAAGCTGTGCTGGGGTCCTCGATATCGATAACTTTCATCGATATCGAGTAAACTTGTGCCATCGACTTTCTTGGCCTGGTGTTGTCGAGCAACTTCTCCCCGACCTGGCTCGAACAAGCGCTGCTGGTCTTGTCGATATCGAGTAGTTTACTTGATATCGAGTAACTGGTGGTCGGCATCTCCAGGTCTTCGGCTTCTCGACTTGGCAAAGCTCCTCAACTCTGGGTATGGCATCAGGGTGTTTGTCGATATCGAGTAGCTTACTCGATATCGTGTAAAGCTCCGGAGTCAGGTTGCCTTCGTCATCAGCTTCCTCGATCAGCTCTACTCGAATAGCACTGCTCGGACATCCTTTGTTGATATCGAGTAAAAGAACTCGATATCGTGTAACTCTGGGCTCTAGCTTGATTCGTCCTGGTTTCGTCATTCTTTGACTTTGGACTTCTGTAATTGATTTTTAAGTTTTTCCAACCTTTCTCAAAACTGCTGTAAATTGCCTCGAATTCTGCAAATTTAAATAGAAACTGGTGTAGATTCCATAATTTGGCAAATAAACATAAACTACATAGATTATGTACTATTCTAGCCCAAATGCATGAAATGTATGCAGAAAATGACATAAAAGTTACTGTAAAACATGGCAGATTCAGCTCACAACAGGACACAACTACTATCGAGCTCTAGCCCATCTGGAGCGTGAGCAACCATGCAATGATATGAGCATGATCCTTGATGAGATGAGGAGGAACCAAGCAAAGAATGACATTGCCAACTCAGGTGTCCAAAATCAATTGCAAAGTCTCAATGCTCGCTTTGGGGAGATGGACATATGAAGGAGGAACATAGAGACTCAAGTGGGTCAATTGGCAGATCAAATTCTAAGGCAACCCGGCACCCTACCAAGCAAAACCACGGCCAATCCTAAGGGACCTACAACCAGGAATGTTGTTGCCATTAAGCTAAGGAGTGGACGTGAGTTACTAGACCGAGAGAACTCACAAAAAGAGGACGGTGAGCCAGAAAATACCCTTGATGTCGACCCTCCCAGGGTCGACGTTGACCCCTTGAAGGTTGCAGATTCTTCTGCAGAAGTTACTGTTATGGCAAAGACCCCCGATGTCGACCCTCTTTCCTCGACGTTGCCCCTTCTGCAGAAAAGACAAAAGCTTTTGGGGCTGTTTCTAAGCCTAAGGTACCACTCCCTTTCCCTCCAAGGTGCCGAAAGACCACACTGATAGGAAGTTCAAGCGGCTCATGAAGATGCTTAAAGGCCTTCACGTTACTATCCCTCTCACCGAAGCACTTAGAGAGATGCCCGCTTATGTGAAGTTCTTGAAAGAAATTTTGAGCAACAAGAGGTCTCTAGCAGATATTATGGAGGAATGCAGTAAAATGGACTTCCCAAAAAAGAAGGCTAATCCAGTGAAAGTCGCCATCTCAATTGGGCTTGGAAATCATCGCTACAAAGCCTTATGTGACTTGGGAGCTAGTGTAAGTCTTATGTCACTCTCAATATGGAACTACGTCAAGCTAGGAGCACTGGATCCAGTGGAAATGAAGTTATTTATGGCCAACAATACATGGATGAGACCCAGATGGATCATGGACAATGTCCCTGTCAAGGTGGGGAAGTTCTTCGTGCCAACCGATTTTATTGTGCTAGATATGGAGCCCGATCCCACTGTGTTGATCATCTTGGAAGACCTTTCTCAGCCACAAAGAATGCAAAAATTATCTTTAAGAATGGCCTACTTACTTTCACCATCGTCGATGAGGTAATTAAGTTCCGCTTTAATCGGACTATGAAGGAGGTAAAGAGAATGGAGGTCAATGCCTTGTATGCACAAGTGGATGTCATCCCATGTAAGGAGCTCACCAAGGAGATGAGAGTCAAGGAGCCAACACGCACGGAGGAATAAATCATCAATCTATTTGCCATCTTGGACAATGAAGAAGAAGGAGTCAAAAGCAAGTGCACTGCAGGAGCTAAATATGGGGTCCCCGACGTCGACCAACCTTGGTTGACGTCGACCCCACACCAATCAATATCGACCCCCACATTGTCGACATTGATAGCTCCCTTCAAAGAAGAATATGGATGTGCTACCAAGAAAGAAAGGGCTGATGAGAAACGTAAGGGTCGGGTCGAAGACCACCATCCCGGTCCGGACAAGGTAAGTGAATGTATAAATTTCTCTTCCCCTATTTCCATTAAAAACTTATCTATTACCAATGGAAGAGGTATGCCTTGGTATGTGAGATTATGTAGGGGATGCAATGAAGATCCAAAAGCTTATGAGGTAGGAGATACGGTGTACATCTCCAAGTCCAAGAGTCATTGGTTCCCTAGCAAGTTTAAGGAGAAGAAGGTTGTACCATTTGAAGTTCACACTATCTGGCCTAGTGCAATAGAGTTAAAGGACAAGGATGTAGCCCTATTTGAAGCCCGAGCCACATGGGCCTTGCAAATGCGCACACGAGCTTAAGGGAAGATGTCGGCATAGCGACTTAAAAATCTAGAGAATGTACATAAACTTTGATTATTTAGGATTTTATATTTGTTGGTTTTAGTTTTGGATTATGAAAACTTTGTTTTTGGAAGTTTTGGTTTTATGAGCTAACAAAGTTGTAGGTGCTAAGCATGACGAAAGGACAACCAAGGGAGGTCGAAGTTCTGGGATGCCCATAACGCCAACCTTGGAACACGAGGCACCTACATTCGATCAAAATCAGCTCCAATATGATCTTGTAATTCTTTATTTACACCCGTCTTTTATTTTTGAGCTTATAATTTGAGGATAAAGTAATTTTTATGTATGGGGTGGGAGTAAAAACTTACTATATGCTTTTGGTTTGTGGATTGTTTTTTGGTGGTGTTATTTTTGTTTCATTAATTTTTTTTAAAATCCAAAAAAATAGAAAATGTCAAAAATCACAAAAAAAAATACATGTTTATTTATTGGTTTAGTCTTTAGTTTTGTTTTAGGACGGATATCACCCTTATGAGTTTTGAATGAGTATATGTCATGAAAGCTTGATAAATACTTGATGACGCAAAAATGGATCTTGTTAGAGATATTGCAACTTATTTGCATGTGACGAGAAATGACGTACTTGGTTTGAGAAAGCTGGAGTGTCACCAAAAGGAGGTAACTTTGATGTTGTTTTTGATATTTGGGATGATAATATGATGGTGGACTTTATTTTCCATTTGAGCTTATTTCCATACATCCTACCCATGCCCATGCTTATTAGTCTCACAAGATGTCCATATTATGATCTTTACTTTTTATATGCTCCACACATGTTACATATTGCCTATTTTCTACCTTATGATTAATCTGGAGAGTTTGAAAGAGAATGGAAATCATTTTTGAGATGATTACGTGGTTGTTTTGTGCTGGAATTGTATTGAGGTTTGATGGTTAGATATGATTATTAATGGGAAATTTAATGAGTGGAAGAAAATCCGGTCACCAAGGAGTAAAGGATGATCGACCCTGCTTGCTTGAGATGTTAGTTCAAGCGAGATGGGACACTATGGTGAGGAGTCCAAAGCACTAAGTATCCGGGGTCGTTCATGACACCCATGTTTGTGACTCCCGAGAAGACAGTGCCAAGGAAAAGAGGTAAAAGCAAATTAGTGAAAAAAGCAAAGAGCGAAGAGCGAAAGGTGAGGAAATCAAAGGAAGAAGGAATCTGGTATGAAGTTATTGGGATGTACTCCATTTTCTCAGATCATTAGCACCACTTGGCCAAAATTATCACACTTTAATGCTTATTACCCTCAACTTCTCTATGAGCCTGCAAGGTCCACTTGATTATTGTTCCATTTATCATTTGAAAATTGTGCTTTTATTTAACCCTCCTTTTTTGCGAAAGTTTTGAAGAAAAAGTAATGGTCGATGGCAAAGTACCGTTGAATGGATGGCATCCAGTTGTTAGTGGTAATATAAGAACAAGCCCTATGATGTTGAGAGTGTTTTTGCTTTATCTATGTGACGAGTTAACGGTATTGCTTGAGGACAAGCAAGACTAAATATGGGGTGCTTTGATGTCGGCATTTTTAGTCTTATTTTGCATCATGTTTTAGTCATATTTGAGTATTTTATGCGTATTTTGTATTGGGAAAGTATGCAAAATATGTAGTTATGCTTAATATTGCAATATATGGAGTCTGCACAAGCTTTGGTGTGTTTTTTAGGTATTTGGAGCTGATTTAGAGGATTTTGAACGCACTTTGGAGGTTAAAAGAAAACCATGAAAGGGCAATGGAGAAGCTAAGGAAGAACGCACTTTGGAGCTTAAAATAAGTCTTTGGAGCTTAAAAGACTTATTTTCACCATTTATCATTTCGAGTCAAGTTATGAAGCCTTCATGATAGTTGCATCCCTTGAAAAGATCTTTCCAACGCATATTCATATGCGTCAATCACACAAACGAAGACTCAGGAAAGTACGTTTAAAGATAAAGTCAAAAGGCTGGAGAAAAACAGAGGTTACTGCACTTGTACAGGAGCCTCGACGTCGATCCCTATAAAGTCGACGTCGACCCTGATGCGAACAGCTGAAAGTTTCTGGGGGTTGAGTTGTTGGGCTGTTTTTGGGCTTTTTATCTAGGGCTTTTATCTAGTTCTTTTTATAATCTTTTAGTTATGGTTAGTGGTTAGATAGACTTACATAGATTATATCTTTCCTTAATTTTATTATATCTCTCTTTAGATATAGTTTAGATAGATTTAATTATTTTCCTAAGAGAAAATCTCTATTCCTTGGAGATAAAGTCTTAGTTTTTATCTATAAAATAAAGCCTAATAGGGGCTAGGAATCATCATCACAAAAACACACGTTTGAGGGCTCAATCAACGGCGGTTAAGGCGAGAGACGTTTGGGAGTTTTGTGAAGGTTTTGGTGTATGTTGAATATTATTTTCCAGGTTTTGTTTATGCAATTTCAGATTATGTTTTATTCAATTTTCAGCATGTTTTCTATAGCTATGTGTGAGTAGTTCCCCTTCTTCTAGGGTTGGGGTGAGCTTGACAATAGCCATGTATGAATGCTTGAATCTATGATGTTTTTATGAGTTTATCATCATCTATCTTGTGCTTAAATCTTTTAAGAAAGTTGAGGATAATTCCTTGTTTATGATTACGAAGCGAAAGTGGATTTAATTATGAATTTGGATAGTAATTAGAGAACTATGGCGAAAGTAAAAGGGATCTAATTAAGAAAAGGTAGAACGAACAGGTTTTATGCGACAACCTCTATTCTCTATTTATGGAGTATGCGAAATCTATCTTTTGATGATAAAAACATGATCTTTATTCTGTGATTCTTTTGTGGTTCATACATGCTTATTGTTGTGGTTATCCCTTGCCCTTGGAAGTCTTTTTCATATTGATTTCAACCCTAAATTCCTTTACTTTCTGTTTTTATTTATTGTTGGAAAATAAAAAACCTACTCGACATTCATCATACTCTCGACCATCCCCTCGATATCGACCTCTCTAGTTGATATCGACACCTTTGCTACTGATTTTTGTGTTGTCTAGATTCGCAGGAACATTATCCGAAGAGCAAAACTATTCTAGAGAGTGTTGTCTTCTCTCCAGTGGAACGATCCCTACTTCCGCTTTTCACATAGTGGTAATTGATGTATTTATTTGTTGTTGATTTACCATCACAACAAATTGGAGCCATTGCCGGGGAGGGTAACAATCGTCATCTAAAGTAGTTGATTTTTGGTGTTGGGACTAGCCCACCTCCTCCTTGTTTTTCTTACACTACTTGTTTGCTTCTTGTGTTTGTTTTGAGAGGTGTATGCAACGTGCTGATCGTATAATAGAGTTTGATGCTTTAGACAGACTGGAGCGTTACTTTCATCTAAGAGAAAGGCTAAAGGGAATCATGGCCGACCGTGAAACCCTTAAGCAAACGGTGGAAAGGTTACGAAGGGAGAATCAATAGGCCCACCTTTTTGGAGAACAAGAGCCCAAGGAGGCCCTATGGGCTTCCCTGGGCTCACACTCACTGTGGCGACATGGGCAACTCACCACGGCGAGAAGGAACCCAAACGCATTTTCCGACTCACGGCCGCAAGTTCTAACTCGCGGCGGCGAGTCTGGGCTCCGAGCTCCTTATTTGAGCTCTTGGAGCCTTCTCTCATTATTGTTAGCCTCCATACCTTTTCCCAAGAACTGATGTATCTAAAGTAGCCATGTCTTTATGCATATTTTAGTTCTATATTCTTTACACTTTGCATATTTCGGGTTGGGAATATGTCAAATTTATGTAGTATATGCTTATTTGTCAGAAATGGAAATCTACATAAGTTTCTGTTTAATATTGCAGAATATGGAGTCATTTCGGAGAAAACCAAGAAGCAAGGACGGAAGTTTAAGCCAACTCGATATCGACAAATCTTACTCGATATCGACAACCATGTCTAGGCACTACACTGATCAAGGAGCCCATGTCGAGAAGCTGAAGACGAGCCAACCCGACTCCAGAAACTTACTCGATATCGAGTACTCAACTCGATGTCGACAAAGCTTCGGAGACCATGCCCGGAGTCGAGGAGAAGCCCACCCGAGGATGCCAAGGAGAAACTACCCGACCTGGCTAAACACCCGGACACCACAACTCTAGATCGAGTACTCAACTCGATGTCGACAAAGCCGAATACACACTCGGGCATGTCGAGAAGAGTTGCTCGACAACACCAGAAGGCCAAGACGATGGACCACCTTTACTCGATGTCGAGTAAGGTCCTCGAGATCGACAACCCTAGGAGGCCAAGTCCGAGCCACATCGAGCACCAGCAACCTGAGACGTCGAGCCACTGAAGTCGACGTCCGAGTTAGTCGAGATCGAGTAGAATTACTCGAGATCGAGGAAGCTTCCAGAAGCCGCGTAACGCGTTGGGCAGTCCTACTCAGTGTGGGAATCCTTGGAGCCGAAGATTTCCGCGTCTATCCGATCTATCAACATCTATCCAATGAAGAGAGATTTATCCACTTGAAGACTTTTAGATATAATTCCCTTTATTAGATTTAATTATGTTGTTTCATTTATTTATCTTTAAAGCTTTTAGATATAGTTTTAAGATATAGATAGATATTTCTATCCTTGAATAGAAAGGATTAGAAGGCTATAAATAAAGCCCATGGAGCTGTTTTTAGGAATCATTCAAACACACAGCAATTAGAAGGAGTAGTAGAGAGAGAGAAAGTGAGTGGCCAAGAGGAGTTGGTGAAGCGAGAGGGGAATTGGCTTCCTTTGGTTGTAAACTCTGTTTGATTTAATGCAATTAGTTTCTTTTCAATCAATTTCTGAGGTTGCGATGAAGCGCGAGTAGTCCACCCACTTCTAGGGTTGGGGCGAGCCCGACGATAGCCATGCGTGTTTGATGTAAAGATCGACTTTTATCATATTTTGAGCATCTACTACTTGTTATGAGTTTATTACCCATCTAATGGAAGTCCATGCTAACAACTTGGATTGTAAACATAAAATCATTAGAGATAATTAGGGTTTCTTGAAAAAGTTGTCTAATTGTTGGAAAAGGCGAAATCTTGATCCTTTGATGCGATTCACATGATTATCTGTTTTATTCTTGCCTTACGCATGCTTGGTTATCGTTGTTGGAAACCCCAATCTTGGAAGTCTTTTTCATACAGTTTAGTTCGGAATCCCAAAGCATTTGTTTTTACTTTATTTCGTTTTAGTTTCTGCCCTTACTCGATCTCGAATTGCACTACTCGACCTCGAGTTACTGATTCTCGATCCAACATCGTCGTAGCTTCTGTGTGCAGGTGCTCGACAACCAGACGACCCGACGTCGACAAGCTAACTCGATCTCGAGTAGAGCTTTGTCGAGATCGACTAACCCCTGTGCTTGCTGCTGCACGGTGTTCGACTGTCCGATCTTCTGTCGAGTTGCTATACTCGAGATCTAGGACCCCTGTTGTCGACTTCCGTGAGATTCATCCGCTGCCTAGGATCCGCTGACACGCTTCCTCGTGGATCGATCCTGACTTCCCACTACTGCATCAGGAGGAGGTCTTGTAATTATTTGCAAGGGACGGAATCTGGTTTGCTATACTTACTTTATATTTAATTTGTATACTCGATTTCCTCCTACAACAAATTGGCGCTTTTGTCGGGGAGGCTATCATTCGCGCCTTAGGTAGTTAAATTTCACGTCTACTTTGAGTTACTTTACAGGTGTATGCGGCGTTCTGGTCAACCACCTGAGTTTGACGGATTAGACGAACCAGAACGCCTTCTACACATCAGAGCTAAACTACAAAGAGCCATGGCGGCCGCAGAGACACAAGAACAGCTTATTGAGAGGCTTACAAGGGAACTAGCCGCAAAGGATACTACTATCGCCGCTGAGAGAGCAGCGAGTAGTGGCGGAGCCAGGATTTATATTCGAGGGGTGCTAAAAAAAATTTGTGAAATTTTTTTTTTCGTGTATAGTTATTAAGAAGATTTTTTCTAAGAAAATATTGAAATAACACTAAAATTGTGATTATTTTAATTTAAATATAAATATGACATTTTTTTTAATGAAATAGTTGATAGAATATTTAATGATATAGTAAAACATAAATATGACTTTTTTTTAATGAAAAAACACTAAAATTGTGATTTTTTTAATTTAAATATAAATATGATATTTTTTTAATGAAATAGTTGATAGAAACAAAAAAATATAGAGAGAAATCAAGAAGAATTAACAATATAGTAAAACATAAATATAACATTTTTTAATGAAATAGTTGATAGAAACAACAAAATATAGATAGAAATCAAGAAGAATTAATGAAATAGTAAAAGAAATAAAAAAAAGTGAGGCATTTGGGATTTGAACCTAAGACTTATTGATTCTCCTACTTTCCCTCCTTCCTTCCTTTACCACTTGAGCTAAGCAACCCTCTTGTTTCAAATATCATTTAAAGATGTATATTACCTTAAAAATACAAAATATATGCAAAAAAAAAAAAATTTGTATTTTTTTTTCCGAGCCGGGGGTGCTCGAGCACCCCAAGCACCCCCTTGGCTCCGCCACTGGCAGCGAGGGAACAAGAAGCTGAACGCGCAAGGCAAGCAGAAGCTGAGCTTGCCCAATTCCCAACCACCGCAGAGGATTATATGCATCCAACTCTCGTCGTGCCTGAATCGGCGATTCTAATCCCTGAAAACTCTTTTGAAATTCGCACTCAATTTCTTATAGAACTTAAAAATAATGTTTTTTATGGCAAATTTAATGAATGTCCTATTGAACATATATCAATTTTTTTGACATGTGCCATACTCTTGCTGAAGGTATAACTTTGGAATATGTCAAGATGAAGGCTTTTCGCTGGTCTCTCGCTGGACCTGCACTGAAGTGGCTTGAAGGGCTGAAACCAAGATCCTTCACAACATGGGCCCAAGTAGAGCAAGAGTTTCTGAACAAATTCTTCCCTCCTGCCAAAACAGCACTCCTCCGCCAGAAAATCACCGCCTTCAAATAGAAGCTTGGGGAACCGCTGGCAAATGCATGAGAACGCTATAAAGAACTGCTGCGATCTTGCCCTACTCATGGACAACCACCCTACGTCATTAAGGAGATCTTCTTCAACTCTCTTGACCAAGTCACTAAGGGCAAAATCAACCAGTATACTCGCTATGAGTATCTGACGATGCCACCAATTGACGCCTGGGGTGTGCTAGACAAGCTCACCAATTATGACAACAAATATGGGTCTACTGCAAACTATGAGGAGAACTCCTATGCCAGGCCAGCACCATCTATGCCACTCTATGAGCCAACAAAGGAGATTGACCCAGATGTCAGGGAGCAGTTCTACAGAGACCAGAATCGTAAGCTCCTCAAGCAAGTCAAATATCTGTCTATCAATCAGCCTTGCATCGAATGCGGATCACAAAGGCACACCACTACTGAGTGCCCACACACTGAGCCAGTCAGGATGACAGAGACACATGAAGAGGTAGCCTACGCTGGGGGTCCCAATCGCTACATGGGAGATCAAAGGTTCTATCAACCAAAGTGGAACCAAGGTCCCCTTAGGAACCCCAACCCTACAGAGCTCAAGGACGTCCAGAAAGGGATCAAAAGAAGGACGATCTGCAGCTGATCCTTGAGGAGATGCGTCGGAATCAAGGCACCATCAACAACCAGTTCCAAAACATCATAACAAAATTTGGAGAACTGGACATCTAGAAAAGGGGAATAGAGACCCAGATGGGTCAAATCGCTGCACAGATCCCACGACCATCTGGACAACTCCCTGGGCAAACAGAACCAAATCCTAAGGGGAAGACCGGACACGTCACAGCTATCAAACTCAGAAGTGGGCATCAATTACACGAACCAGAGGTAGGGAAATATCAAGACAAGGCAGAACAACAACTCGACAAAGAGCAGGACCAACTCGATCTCGAGGAACCTCTACTCGACCTCGACAAAACTCTTCTCGACACAGACCAGAAGCTGAGCTCGGACTCCACTGCACAACCAGGCAACTCGAGGTCGGCAACCCAACTCGACATCGAGGACTCTGTAGTCGAGATCGAGGAAAAGCTGGCCGACGTCGACGACTCTACAACACCTCCGACGTCTGATCTGGCTCTAAAGCAGAAAAAGCCACTGCCTTTCCCTTCTAAAGCGCAGAAAGATCCCACTGCAGGTAGGTTTAACCGATTTGTTAATATGCTGCAAGAATTGAACGTCTCTATTCCTTTTATAGAAGCCCTGCAAGAGATGCCTGGATATGTCAAATTTCTGAAGGAAATCCTGAGCAAGAAGCGATCCATCTCAGAGATCGCAGGAGAATTCAAAGTACTCCACTTCCCTGAAAAGAGAACTGACCCTGGTAAGTTTTCTATTACTGTGGGTTTTGGACAATATAAATATGAGTCTCTGTGTGATATAGGAGCAAGTGTGAGCATCATGCCCTTATCAATCTGGCGGAAGGTAAAGATAGGATGCATAGAACCTGTGGATGTCAAACTATACATGGAAAACAATATTGTGGTCATCCCTACATGTATAGTTGAGAATGTCCCCGTCCAGGTTGGTAAATTCTTTGTTCCAGCAGATTTCCTTATCATAGACTGTGCTAAAGATCCTACTAGCCCTATTATTCTTGGTAGACCATTCTTAGCTACTGCAGATGCCAGAATTAGTGTCAAGAATCGACCGCTCACCTTCACCATTGGCGATGAGGTTTTAGATTTCTCTTTTGGCCCTACAAAGGAGGAAATTTCATGGCTAGAGGTAAAAAGCATCAGCAACCACGAGACCAAGCAATCGACGGAGGAAAGCACCAGCATTATACTCGAGATCGACAAAGGCAACTCGATCTCGACAAGGGTGTTCCTCGATCTTGACCAAGACTCATCGATGTCGAATTCCTCTGCTGAGCCACAGACTTGCCAAGAGCCTAAGTATGGGGTCCCTGTATTCGATGTCGACCAGCCCTACTCGACATCGACTAACCCCAAGTCCGAAGATTTCTGTTTTGGGTCCGAAAAGGTAAGTTCAGGTATGAATTCTACTCCCCCTCAGTCCATTAAGAAAATTTTCAATAATTTAAGGGGAGGTAAGGCCCTATGACGAGAGAATCTGTGAAAACTAAGAGCTGGAAGGAAGAAGAAGAAAGAGAAGAAAGATTATGCAAGCAACCACCTGTCAGCTAAGCTTGCATACTACAATCAGGACCTAGATGATCCAGGAGAAGGGCCAAGCATGAGCAGGCCCCACAATAATGGTCCTTGAGCGCAAACGGAGAAGTCGGCCTAGCGACTCTAAAATCTAGAGCATGTATATAAGACTTTATGAATTTTGGGACTTTTGAACTTTCTGGTTTTTGGTTTTGGTTTTTGGTTTTTGGTTTTTTGATTTTTTGGTTTAGAATATTTCATGTGGAAAGTCTTGTTTTTGTGTGCAATCTAACACTTTTAGGTAGGCAAGCATATAAGGATCGCGAAAAGTGGAATGAGAAGTCCCTGAAAAGCAGTCAGAATCGACGAAGGCCAAGTCGACGACGACAAGGAGGAGCAGCCCAGACACTCCTCGATATCGAGTAGGCCAACTCGATATCGACCAAGCCCAGAAGCTCCTCGACTTCAGAAACCATTGGATGCAGAAGCCTCCTCGAGATCGTGTTTGGTACTCGAGATCGACAAAGATCAGTTACTCGACCTGCACCTATCTGCCCTCCTCGATGTGTTAGTCTGTGAGTTTCTTCCTTTACTCTTGTTTTTATTTGATTTTATACAGTGGGGACACTGTATATTTTAAGTATGGGGTGGGGGAAGGGCTCATTATCGTTACTATATGTTTTAGTCTTGCTTTTTGGTTTTACATGGTGAAAAAAATTAATTTTTATGTTATGCATTCATGTTTAAATTTTATGCACTTTAGTCTTGTTTTTAGTTACATAAAAAAATAAAAAATGAAAAATGAAAAATGTTGAAAAAAGAAAAAAAAATGCATGTTTAAGTTTTTGCATTGTCTTAGTTTTTATACCCTAACATAGATGTCCTATGATGATAAATAATGACTGACTTGATCATGTAAAATCCTATGGTGTGTTTGGAAGGTTCAGCCTGAGTCCTCGAAATTATTTTTTATGTGGATTGTGCACTTGTGATGAAATTGAGCACATATGATACTAAGCTAAAGGTTAAAATCCTACAAAAATTGTCCTAGTGAGAATTTTGGCCTTATAGGGAGAACATTAAAAATCCCTCTGCTTTCTTGAGTATATTTACTCTTTCTATGCATCTCTAAATGTTGTGATAGTTATTCAAAGTCAATACATTTATATGCTGATGTGAATGAGAATTAAATGATGGAGGCACCTTTTAAGCCAATTTTATCCTCTCTTTACCTACCCTGCATTATCCCTGCTTGAAGCCAGAACATTAGCCTGAGACTTTTTATAAACTCCACAAAATTATCCTTAGCCAAATTGAGCCTGACGCCCATTTGGGAATTAAGACTTGGAGTTGGTTGGAATAATGATTTGTGGAAAGAATGAGCTTGTGTTTCATTTCAAGTAGGAAGGATTTTGAGTTTATTAAGATATGGGTTGGTTTTATATTTTTATCTTGTTATGCACATTATGTAAAAGGATTTTTGGCTCACCTTATAAATGCACCATTAGTTTTTCTTTTATTTTCGTTTCAAAAAAAATCGAAAAAAGAAGAGAAAAAAGTATATATGTTTGTGAATAAAGTGCAGGAGCCAAATTTACCTTATTTCTTTCATTATTCACAAGATGCATACTTTAGAGAGGTTGATTAAGTTTGAAAGGTCACATACTTTATTGAGATAAATTGGAGAGTTTGGTTGATGCATATGATTGGGAGTTATGGTTTGGTTGAGTTGTGTTGGAGATTTAGGAGTCTTGATTCCCGAATTTTATTAAGCACCACATAGCCAAATGATTCTATACCCTGATATTTCTGACCAAGACCCATTACAACCCCGCCGAATGGAATCTTCTTTGAAGACTTCTATTGAGCGAAGTCCTCCTGATAATTCTTGTTGCATTTGCATAATTGGTTGCGAAGTGGATTCATATTTAAATTGAAATGTTTATGAGATTGTATTTGGAATTGAGTTGAGAGTTGATCTTCATAGCCTAAACACATTGAGAGTTGAGTGTAAACACATTATCCCTGTGAGGTTGGATTTATATTGCCTATGCCTATGGATCGCTCATATATGTGTGATGACGTTAAATTCACTTGTCTTACATTGCTACTACTTGAGATGTTGCTTTTGACAAGGGCAAAGACTTGAAGGATGCGTTGTAGGTCTTGGTTATTGCTTGGTTATTGCTTGAGGACAAGCAAGTCTAAGTACGGGGTGATTTGATGTCTCTAAAGTAGCCATGTCTTTATGCATATTTTAGTTCTATATTCTGTACACTTTGCATATTTCGGGTTGGGAATATGTCAAATCTATGTAGTATATGCTTATTTGTCAGAAATGGAGATCTACATAAGTTTCTATTTAATATTGCAGAATATGGAGTCATTTCGGAGAAAACCAAGAAGCAAGGATGGAAGCTTAAGCCAACTCGATATCGACAAATGTTACTCGATATCGACAAATGTTACTCGATATCGACAACCATGTCTAGGCACTACACTGATCAAGGAGCCCATGTCGAGAAGCTGAAGACGAGCCAACCCGACTCCAGCAACTTACTCGAGATCGAGTACTCAACTCGATGTCGACAAAGCTTCGGAGACCATGCCCGGAGTCGAGGAGAAGCCCACCCGAGGATGCCGAGGAGAAACTACCCGACCTGGCTAAACACCCGGACACCACAACTCTAGATTGAGTACTCAACTCGATGTCGACAAAGCCGAACACCCACCCGGGCATGTCGAGAAGAGTTGCTCGACAACACCAGAAGGCCATGACGATGGACCACCTTCACTCGATGTCGAGTAAGGTCCTCGAGATCGGCAACCCTAGGAGGCCACGTCCGAGCCACATCGAGCACCAGCAACCCGAGACGCCGAGCCACTGAAGTCGACGTCCGAGTTACTCGAGATCGAGTAGAATTACTCGAGATCGAGGAAGCTTCCAGAAGCCGCGTAACGCGTTGGGCAGTCCTACTCGGTGTGGGAATCCTTGGAGCCGAAGATTTCCGCGTCTATCCGATCTATCAACATCTATCCAATGAAGAGAGATTTATCCACTTGAAGACTTTTAGATATAATTTCCTTTATTAGATTTAATTATGTTGTTGCATTTATTTATCTTTAAAGCTTTTAGATATAGTTTTAAGATATAGATAGATATTTCTATCTTTGAATAGCATGGATTAGAAGGCTATAAATAAAGCCCATGGGGCTGATTTTAGGAATCATTCAAACACACAGCAATTAGTAGGAGTAGTAGAGAGAGAGAGAGTGAGTGACCAAGAGGAGTTGGTGAAGCGAGAGCGGAATTGGCTTCCTTTGGTTGTAAGCTCTGTTTGATTTAATGCAATTAGTTTCTTTTCAATCAATGTCTGAGGTTGCGATGAAGCGCGAGTAGTCCACCTACTTCTAGGTTTGGGGCGAGCCCGACGATAGCCATGCGTGTTTGAGGTAAAGATCCGACTTTTATCATATTTTGAGCATCTGCTACTTGTTATGAGTTTATTGCCCATCTAATGGAGGTCCATGCGAACAACTTGGATTGTAAACATAAAATCGGTAGAGATAATTAGGGTTTCTTGAAAGAGTTGTCTAATTGTTGGAAAAGGCGAAAGCTTGATCCTTTGATGCGATTCACATGATTGTCTGTTTTATTCTTGCCTTACGCATGCTTGGTTATCGTCGTTGCAAACCCCAATCTTGGAAGTCTTTTTTATACAGTTTAGTTCGGAATCCCAAAGCATTTGTTTTTACTTTATTTCGTTTTAGTTTCTGCCCTTACTCGATCTCGAATTGCACTACTCGACCTCGAGTTACTGATTCTCGATCCAACATCGCCGTAGCTTCTGTGTGCAGGTGCTCGACAACCAGACGACCCGACGTCGACAAGCTAACTCGATCTCGAGTAGAGCTTTGTCGAGATCGACTAACCCCTGTGCTTGCTGTTGCACGGTGTTCGACTGTCCGATCTTCTGTCGAGTTGCTATACTCGAGATCTAGGACCCCTGTTGTCGACTTTCGTGAGATTCATCCGCTGCCTAGGATCCGCTGACACGCTTCCTCGTGGATCGATCCTGACTTCCCACTACTGCATCAGGAGGAGGTCTTGTAATTATTTGCAAGGGACGGAATCTGGTTTGCTATACTTACTTTATATTTAATTTGCATACTCGATTTCCTCGTACAACAAGACCCTTCCCAACCTAGGCGCTCATGTTAGAACAAAAAGGAAGGCAAAATGATCGAGATAATGGAGATCTAGCTCACCCACTGGTCTTCCTCCACGAAATGTTCTCCCTAGTGCATTTAGGCTGATTTCGAGTCAGATTTTAAAACCAAGGTTCCTAGGATTGTTAGATAGTGTTAAAGGTGAAACCTTTGAGTTAGTAGGAGGTGAAACGAAGGGAAAACGAGCTCTTACCACTCTTATAACCAAAACCAAATGAGATGCTCTTCAATGGCTCTTCATCACTTCTCTGGGTTGCTGGGCTCCTTCTTTTTCTTGGAGGGCGTCAAAGAGGTGCCAGGGAAGCCATGGCCAGCTGCTCGAAGTGATTAGAGGAGAGGTGCTCCGGTGGTGCTCATGGAGCAAGGAAGGGAGCTCGGAAGGGGCTCGATTTTGGCTCCCATGGAAAAATGTGATGACGGGGAAGATGAGAGGGGGTTTTGGCTCAATGAAGGGGATGAGTTGATGAATATAAGATGTGACTTTGGCCTCCTTGGTTTTTCAGCCAAGGTTGAAGGAGATAGAGGTTCCTCTTAGGAGTTTTTGGATAAGATTTTGATATGGAGCTTCTAGGGTTGTGTCTTAGGGGTTTTGTCTCTTAAATGTGAGGGAGAGTGAGTCAAATGTTGATTTAAAGAGAGATAGGGCTGATTTGGGGAAGAGAGGTGGGTCAAGCATGTGAGTTGTCTCCTTCCCAATGGAGAGGGTGCAAGAGAGGAGGGGAGAAAAAGCAAATGTGGGTGTTCCCCCATTTTGGGTAATGGGAATCTTTGACATCATTTTGAATTTTCAAGGCTCATACGTCTCACATCTTGAGATTAGGGTTTGGTGTGTAGGGATTTTCGGCTAGGGTTAGGGAGAGTGCGGTGAGAGTCTTCAATCCTGACATGTGGGTTTGAATCTTGAAATTAGTTCCCGAGAGTTAGTTTTCCAATTCCCGCTTTCTCGATCCATTAGACTTTGAAAAATCCGAGTAAGATCTCGACATCCCAAGTTTGTCATCAAAATTCGATTTTAGGTCGGAATCCGCTTCATGAGCTTTGAAGTCAATTTGTTAAGTTGATGACGATTTTTCCTTAAAATATCCGAATTAAATTCGTTTTAAATTCATTTACACGAAAATTATGATTTGAAAATCCGAGGCCTTTACAAAAATCTTCAAGTTACACTTGAAAAATCAGTCAAGGTCACACCTTGCAACCTTCAATACATACAAGTACGTATTAACCACTGAACAATTAAATCACAGAAAACTCAAACTATCAAAAAGCACAATCAAGATCATAAATTGAATTAAACTAGTAAACTACTTTGAAATTATAATTACATAATTTTCATTTGAGGGGAAAAAACTATCTTGCCATGGACAACTGTTGGCTTGTTTCCATTAAAATATCTTCCTCTTCTTCAATTGAAGTAAACTCTTTCGCCGTGAATGTGCAGTTGATTTCAATAAAACAACAGATGTCATACCGGCGTGCTAGTGGTGATGAGTTCTCACAGCTCTTCCTAAGTGGAAACCCACAGAGAGCAAGGGGTTGCTGAGAAATGTGGTTGGGCCTTGTCTAGCAAACGGTCCCGTCAGTGGAATCTCAACGCTGAAATTATTGCTACAAAGGTCGAAGCTCACCGTCATGGCCGGATTTCGAGCGAGGTCGTCGACTCAAGCGGCGCGTCGTGGCCGTCTAAGACTCAGATTTGACTTCATCGGTACTTCTGTCTCCACTCGTTGCTCTGCTCCTCTGAAATTGGCAACTCGTTTGGCGCGAATCCTCGAGCCCTAGGGTTCGAAAGGGGCGATTTCAAGGCACCCAGTGGCGGAGCCAGGGGGTGCTTGGGGGTGCTCGAGCACCCCCTGGCGGAAAAAAATACAAAAACAATATTAATTTTTTTTGCATATATTTAGTATTTTTAAGGTAATATAACATATTTAAATGGTATTTAAGACAAGAGTGCTAACTAGCTCAAGTGGTAAAGGAAAAAAAAAACATTAAATCAAAGATGTTTTGAGTTCAAATCCCAACACTTCCACTCTTTTTTTATTTTACCATATCATTAGTTCTTCTTCATTTCTCTATATTTTTTGTTTCTACCAACTATTTCATTAAAAGAATGTCATATTTATGTTTAAATTATACATTTAACCTTTTCTTTCAATATTGTTTTGAAAGTAAATCTTCGTGATTTTTTCCTATATTTTTTGTTTCTCTTCTATTTTTTTGGTTATTACTCTCAGCTATTTAAATACAAAAAAACCTTTTAAGAAATCAAAATTTTAGTAATTTTTAAATATTTTCTTTCATAAAATATTATTAATAAGTATACACAAAAAAAAAATATTTCACGAAATTTTTTTAGCACCCCCTGGCCGAGAATCCTGGCTCCGCCACTGAAGGCACCGACAAAAAAAAAAAACTGAGAGGCAAAACGATCTGGGGAACAGATTTGGGTGATTGAAGCCTGAACAATTTGCATTTTGCTTTCTTCCCCTCGCTCCACCAATCTTTCGGTGAAGATAAGGAGGATAAGAGCGGAGATAGATATCGAAGATCGAGAGCAGAGCCCGGAGAAGATAACGAGGATGAGGCACGTAAGAGTTTTTTTTTAAGTAAAAGCTCCACCAATAAGAACATTTCTTTCCTTCTTACCGGAATGAATTCTTCTCACCTGAACCCTCATTCATATAAAGGGTAAAAGGTAGGATTCGGATGAGAACATCTCCATTTCACATCTGGCGCATTCATGCGAATCCCACTCGTATAAACTCGGATCTCTGCGCATCCCCCACACACACTTAATACGGAGCACAAATTAAGGGTCTCCAGTCACCACAAATCCACACGCACTTAATTCAAATTAATAAAAATAGTTGCTTGTTTGTGTTTTGACCGAGAACTGAACACGGTATTCTCCACAAAGCCCCCACACACCATCTCATGTCATTAAATACATCAATTAATTAAAATCTAAGTACCTTTTGCCGCAAAATCACTTTATATATATATATATATTCTAATAATAATTAAAATATTTCAACATAAATTTATTAATTACACATTAATTAATTGACATATTAATTTATTTATTTTTCAAATTATAATTAAAATATTTTCATACTCCGTATAATTTATTTAACTACACCTTAATAAACATGTGAAAATATATTTCACTCTAAGATATTGTTGAACCACTTAAAAAGGATATAATGAACTACTTTTATTTACTTCATGAACTAGTATGTATTTAGTCAGTGAACAATTCTCTATATATGTGATGAACCAGTTAGTAAAAAATTGATGAACCACTTCTATTTACTTCATAAATCACTTGTATTTAATTTATGAACCATTATATATTTAGTCACTAACCACTCTCTATATATGTGATGAACAAATTACTATAAAATTGATGATTCACTTCTATTTACTTTATGAACCATTATATATTTAGTCATCAAACCACTCTCTATATATGTGCTAAACCAATTACTATAAAATTGATGAACCACTTCTATTTACTTCATGAACTACTTCTATTTAATTCATGAATCATTATATATTTAATCACTTAACCACTCTATATATATGTGTTAAACCAATCTATCTATATCTATGTAACGGCCTAGAATTATGATTTCCGGGTTATATTTCAAGGGATGAAACCCCTTGTTCATCTTGCAATCCAGGTACGGGTCAAGGTTTCAAACCTCTTTGAAGATTAGTAAGAAAGAGGGATTTCGAACCCTAAAAGCAGCGTAGGGCCGTTGGGTACCCTTAACATGTCCTAACGACTAATTGGTAAAATTCATTTCAATAAAACAAGCGAAAACGAAATTAAGATACAAGATGTCACGGCAGAGCCGGGTCAAAACCAAATCATAAGTGTATAAGTTGCCGTTTTGCCAAGTTAGGGAATTAGCTAGATTCTTCAAATCCGCCAAGAGAATTCCCGTCACAAAAGCAAGGATCAAGCAAGGAACGGTACCAAACACTATCCACGAAGTCAGGCCCGATAATCGCCTGCGGGTCCTCTGACCGCGTTGAGGCCATATAACATGCCTATACCTAAATAAAGGATGATCTAATGCAGTATAGGATTTAAATCACATAAGCACGCTTTCAACAGATATAATAATATGCAGGAATATTGTAAAGGGCCCAAGACAATGCCAAGTGGCATATCCCTCTCCTACTCCGCCTCCTTTTTCATGAGCGAACATGGCCAGTACGGTACCCATTGCCTTATGATGGTGCACGGACCACAGAATAATAGCATGCTCAACAACACAACAAAACACAACATCATAACACCGCTTGCCCGATGGTGCTGGGCTATAGTAACAAGCTCATATCGACTCGATTGACTCAGGGCAAACCCGATGGGGCTAGGCTACCCCATGACCCTAGCAAAGACTCTAGGACTATCACATATAACGTTCGTTCTGTATCAAACACACAAAGTAACCACATGCTCAGTTCAATGCAATCCTAGTATGATACTACATGGCATGCTTTAATATGCAACAAAACTACACATCATATGACACATCATGCATGAGGTCCAGGTTATGAGTAAGTCCCGTAGAACACTTACCTGAAGATGCAGAATAACAAGATAACACAAGCAAGAGCCCAAATGCAAGTCCAAAGCAATCCAAACGTAATACACATCTATCATCAAGCCATTTCCATAAGTCACCAGGCTAACATTCATACATACGAAACTCAAGTTCTCAACATACTCAAAACCAATCAATAGTAAAACCGTTTTCCAAAACCTTTCCTATATGATGATCAACATCAATCAAAATCATTCTTCCAATTTCCTTCTCAAAACCAACATCATCAAGCCAAGACAAAACACCGACATTTGAAATGACGCTTTTTAACATAACTTCAAGCTCAAGATCAAATAGTTCAAGTTCCGTCAAATCCCTTCTTTAATATTAAATATTAAAAGAATATTTCAAAACTCATTTCCCAAAGTTTTCCAAACTCTTAAATATAAAGTTAAGTCAACTCATATTCAAAACAATCTCTCAAATCGTACTTGGCCAAATTCCGACATTAATAATTTAAATCCTTAACCAATTTCCCAAAATCATATTATTAAAACGATCCCGGCATGTTTATTTCCCAAATCATTTTATAAATAGATTCTGACATTATATCACCAAAACAATCCTATTTTCACAAACCATATTTATATATCAATAACAATAAATCATCTCAAAATCACATGTTTACACATCACAAAATACATATTCCAATAATGTTACTTTTAAAGCAATTTATAATACATATAAAATTATTCCAGAATTTATATTTATCATAAAATCTCATAATAGTGATAGTATAATAATAATAACAATAATAATCTAGTTAAACAACAATTATATAAGCCATATTTAAAACAATTCACCATTTCTCAAGGAAGAGCCCAAAAACATAATCCGTACCAATGACCCAAAGGGAAAGTCCAGCCCGGATCCAAATCTGGC
Source organism: Persicaria tinctoria (assembly GCA_037127255.1). NCBI lineage: Eukaryota > Viridiplantae > Streptophyta > Magnoliopsida > Caryophyllales > Polygonaceae > Persicaria > Persicaria tinctoria. The sequence goes on along the minus strand of JBANSL010000011.1, from coordinate 27,579,571 downwards.
CCAGACCCAAAGAACCCAAAGCTGAAGGAGGTGAACCGTTCCTCAATAAATGGACTGAACCAGACCGGAAAAATAAGGAAACAAAGGAGAGAACCGGGCTTAGATCATTTCTTCAACCTCCTCTGCCCAGACGTTCAAAATCGAGAGAAGGAAAGAGAAGAGGGGCTTCTCTCCGGCATAGCCTTTTCCTAGTACCCAGCAACACAAGCCATCAAAACGACACAGACGGAGAGGAGGGAAAGGAGCTCACCGAGGGCTCGATTTGGACACGTCAGAGGCTCGATCGGAGCTTCTCGGACTCGTCGGGGATGGATCGATCACTGAGGTGGCCTAGGAAGGAAGAAGGGACCTTGAAGGTGTGCCCTTTCAATTGTTTCAAGTGAGAGGAGGCAAAGAGGAGGCTTACCGCTCGATTTCAAAGGAAAATAGGAGCGCGAGGAAACAACGGGGTTGCTCGTTCTACCGGCTCCGACTGGAATGCTCCTCGCGGCTTATCGTCGTTGAGAAGATTGTAGGGAGATGCTGCTACTTCCCTCGGAGGAAGAAACTGTCGAGGTGCTCGGCCATTCTCGGACCCTTTTTTTACAGCGAAATAGGGGAAAGCTCAAGTGGTGGTTCCTGGTTATTTTGCAATGGCTACAAGGAGAAGAAAGAGATGGGTTTTGAGGGCTTTTGATGGATAAGGTTTAGGGTTTTCTGATTGTGAAAATGGGCAATTGATGAAGTATTGGGTTGTTACATACAATCGACAGTGTGTGTGAGCTTTGAGGGCATAATTTGTGAGGAGGGGTGTTGGAGGAGGCATACAGCATCACGAGAGAGAAGAAAAGGGAAAGGAAATAAGGAAATGGAATGGTCCCCAATAGCCATTCATACCAAATTGAAATCCCGACCCTCAATTCCAATCCCGCTAATCCCGACTTTAACGAAATACATTAAAATTCCAATCAGCTTTTACGATTTATTTACAAATGATCAAAATCAAATCAAATTATCAATTTCGAAGCTCAAAGGTGGAATTAAAATCCACCAAAATCAAAACATTAACACAATGCCGGAATGCCTTTAAAATCGAAACTTGTGCTCGAGGACGAGTTTTCTCCCGTTCTTACAAATTGAATAAAATAATCTATATATCTAATTTAGAATAATAATAAAATCATATAAAATATATCCAGCCTTTACATTCATCCATCTCTAAAAACAAGTCTCGTCCCCGAGACTAAAATCATTCTAAAGCAAGGGGAAAGGATTCGAAATCGGTGAGTCTGAGGATCATGTCATAGATCCCGTAAGCACCTCATAAGGGCCTGTATGAGATTGTTACAGTATCCTCGACGTAATCATGATATCCCCAATTAATCATAGAAAGTATGTGATATGGGCCCTTATCACATCCTTACTCCGACTTCTCAGTTATATCATACCTCCAAAGCATCATAGCGTCCCTACTAGGTCTTAGCAAGCAATCTATAAGTGCCCCTATAAATGCTTGTATCCACTTCACGAGGGGTCATAATCTAAATCCGATTCTGTAAAGTTCAAAAGGGTTTTGTAAACAGAAAGATTGACCTCGAAATCATTGAAATTCTAGATATCGTTTATTCTTCCAAATCCTAGTTATTCCTTTTCAAAACCGTTCAAAATATTCAAATCCAACGTTTAAGCAAGCAATTTCAAATCACGAGGGGTGGAATCATCCACCTCTAAGGGCTAATCACATATTCTCTTCCTAGTTTCCTAAATAATTCAATCATCATTCTCAACTCCACATGAACAAAAGTATTTCAACTCATCAACTCATAACATCATTAGCCACCTCTCATATGGCAAATTCAACATCAATTG